>JAMKCH010038376.1:0-56801 GCA_023653785.1 Ophioderma brevispina | reverse complement strand
TTAACATACTCAATATCATTCAACAGAGAAGTGTTTAGTTTCCAAAAACCTCTACCCCTGGCTTCATCAACCGTTGCAATTTTAATACTGACAGCTGAATGGTCGGTTGTAAAACCATGTGAAATGTCACATTCATCAATCTGTGCTAAAAGATTAAAAGAGACTAAATAGTAATCCATCGGCAATGGATTGGAGGGTTCGAATTTGAATGCCAGGTGTATCTATAAACATTGGGATTTCTTCGTCTCCAACATCAAAAATCATAAGCATTCATAATATCCGCAACTTTGTTGCGGGAATTGATATGAGTATGGGCCCTACCCCCTTTCTTGTCCCAAACTGGTTCTTGAACAAATTGAAGTCCCCCACCACCCCCACCCCATATATAGATTCACACTTCGCATCAGCAAGTTTCAAATGGATAATTTTCAAAAAAGGAGGGGTCATCAACATTCGGGCCGTATACATTAATCATCAGGTAATTTTTTGATTATTTTAAAATAACATCCAGGATAATAACACGACCTTCATCGTCAGTATAGCACATTCTATTCTTAAATTCATAATCACATGTATATCAAAAATACAGCGACACCCCTAGAGTTAGATGTCCCATGGGAAAATAAATTTATTACAAATCCCCGTCCTCTCCATACCTTTTCAGAATCTAAGGTTGAGTGTGTTTCCTGAAGCAGATAAATACCTACATTTCTGCTATGAAGCCAGGAAAACACTTGTGCACGTTTATCCTTATCTTTTAAACCTCGAACATTCATAGACTGATCAACACTACTACTATCAGCCATCAGATAAAGATTTGTTTAAAGATTGTAACAACATGACTTCTGATATACGAATATAATATTTGCTGTATGATCACTGTACATGTGATATCCAATATCACTAGGATCATTCATCCTCTTATTAGAATATTTATTATATAAAGCGCAACAATTAATCAATTTAATATGCTTCTTTTTTACAACGTCAGATGTAATATTTGCATAGTACAACATGAGATCATTTTTAATAATACATCGGGTTGGGCTATAAAACGCCATTGAACAACATTATATCCCCTTTTGCCAAATTTGCCTGGTCAGAATAGTGAAGATTTACCTTTTGGATGATGAGCAATGTCCATTTGGACAGTGTGACTTACCTCAAATGCAGTGGGTGTGATACTAAGCATAGGTAAAGAACATGATTTGTTCAATTCATCCGTCTCAGTTGTTACTTTTCCACATCACACTCCGGTGCCGGCATGTATACAGGTTGTTCATTTATGGGATCTCCATCGTCATCGTCACTCTCATCAATACCCTCTTCTACACTCTGTGTTGTTAACATTGTTGTTTTGGTTAGATCCAATAGGGTAGCTGCTGCCTAAAAAACAAAAGAAATGCAAGGTATACATCAATCTCCAGTCGTACTTTGTTTCTATAGATAGAAGGGGAAGTAAGTTAAAGGTGCATTTTGTGATTTCAACACCTTCTGTTTTATTCATTGTTCACTAGATATCCCTGAGAAAAGCTTATTCACAAAGTTTGAGTTGATCCCGATTTTGCGGTTTTGTGTTATGAGCAATCGCTTGTTTCCCACGGTCCCATAGGCACTGTGTTGTAATTTCCGTTCGTTTACGGACAGGAAATACAAAATTACAAATTTCTTACAGATACGACCGAATTTGCATGTAAGATTAGGTACACACGGATTACTAAGGCGAACGGTTCAGATGATATGAAAATCTTAACTTTTTTTAGGTAAGTCGGGGGGACGAGGTTGTGGATCACGAAATGCCCCTTTAAAGGTACTGATATACCATGAAAGTGGAAGTTTTGCAGGATTACTTGTTCAGGACTTGCCAAGTTTGATGTGTTTTACTTGTTTTTAATTTTGCAATTATAAGCCAGCTACTTAAGGAGTTTGACGTGTGATTTGTTTACGCGCAAGCTGCTTTACACCTTCAGCATTCTGTTTAGAGCCCAGTTATGGACAAATGGAAGAATTTTAGTTTTGAGGTGCGAAGGTACCATGCGCAGATACCGCGGATAACTGTGCGTTTGTTTGCGTTTATTAAAATCACGCATCTCTACGCCTGCATTCCTGCTTTGCTGCATGCCGAATGTGGTGCAGATTTTTCTTGCCGCCCAACAAGACGCCCGATTTGAAAAAGTGTCCAATTTCAGTGGTTTTCTGCATGTAATGTAAAAAGAGGGTCGGTGACCCTCATTTTTTATTTCAAAATTTTGAAGAACGACATCGGGACCTCAACATATTTAGAAATGACAAAATTTTATTGAGAAGTTATTATTTTGTAGGCGATCCAAACGTCAAATTTTGACTTTTCCCATAGACTTGCGTGGTTTAAAAAGTGACAACATACCTTTTTTGTTTTGGCTATAGCTCAAAAACTAAGTCGGTGACCCTCATTTTTTATTTCAGATTCTTAATCAGCACCGTTGTAAATACCATATATGTGAATCGGGTGAAATGGAAGGAAGGAGTCAGGGCGGTTGCTGCAAATGTGAGGTGAATCCGGCCACCCCCGTTGACGGGGACAAAACCGGATTTCAAACTTTGGTTTAGTAGTAGTAGTGAATCCGGGAAAATTTTATCAAGTAGATCACTAACACGTCAAACCCCTTAAACCTATATGTCAATTCAGCGATCTTTATTCATATGGCATTGACAACTAAACAATACAAATTAACAAATCAGTTATTATACCTTACTAACTAAATTGTACATTTAGTGTACTGCATCATTCATAGTGATTGCATAAGTCAAATGTGAGAGATGGTGGTTTTGAGTTACTAAACTGGTTTCAATCGGTAAAATGTTCGTCCAATCTTTGGCTAACCCCTCAAAAACGTGAAAACCTGGATTATATGTAAAACTGGCTACATGAGAATATAGAAGGATCCCTTGGGCAAATATTCAACCCAAATTTGGGGATTTAGAGAAATGGTTGTATTTTTGGACTGTTCTGGTATGGTGCATTGTCTACTTTTTTGCCAGAGTAGTGCTTTATTTTCAACTGGTTTCCACTGGCAGTGACATTGTCCTGGGTGAACCAACCACTGATCTCTACACACTGGATAGGCTGTCTCCACGCGAGCCGGTGAAGAAACCGGAAGTTGCACAGCGTCCCTTTTGCTCTACCCAAAACATTTACTCGGTTGCACGGGTTTCTATGGGATGAGTATACATGTATGCCTTTATAAAGTACTTTCCTGGTCAAAATCTGAACAAATATCAAGCTTTTGCAATTTGTATGGAGTATGTTGCCCGTTTTGCCTGAAATTAACTGTGAGTAGAAGTAAACGAATGTATTCTAGGCAATTTGCGACCGATTAGTGATGATACTGGTGGGTACACCTCGTAGCCATACACTGTACATAATCATGCCTAGTGTATTGCCACTGTACTAGTCTAGACCCTATATAGCGGTGGGGCTCTAAATGCGTACATAATTCCTGGAATATGAAATTAGTACACATGTATTTAAATCATGAGTCCTTTTTTCACGGATAAAATGGAGAAATGATCAACAATTAATATTAGGCCTAAGGGATAGCTTGAGCTGTGATTTTTACATTTTATCACATTTCTCAAAAACAGTGTCACTAGACTAGCTTATAAATCCCAAGTTCAAGGATCAAAATTTCAGTTCCGTACCAATATTTAATTTTCAAGTTGATTTAAACAATGATTTTGTGCAGTATACTGACCCCATTGACTGCAGTGCATTATCTTTTCTTCAAAGTGAGATTTACCCGATGGGGGGGGGGGGGGGGGGGTTGGCATGCTCATTCCAGGGGTTCTGACTTTGACCCGATAAGGCTAACAAGACCAATTTTCAGTGAAAATAAACCCCTAATGGGAGTGTCCTAACGGAGCCAGTTTTTGGTGAAATCATACTAGTTTGCAGTTTTTTTTTTAAATAAGGGGACCAATTTGCAGTAAAATTATACCCATTGTGGGACCTGTTTTCTCAAAATAACGTGACTAAAATACCTTCTTTAAAATACACCGAGAATATTAATTAGTCAAAAAAGTGTCCTTATTTGACTAAGTACATTTTTTTTAAAAAAAAAAGGGTCCCTCAATCAAGTTGTTTTTTATCATTCATAATGTCTTCAATGGTGGAAACATGTTTGTTATGGCTGAATGATATCATTCCCATATTTGATATTTGAAACTAGTTTTATGATTACAAAATATTTTCATTACCTCTAATTTACACTTTAAAAGGACAAATTAATGACTAATTTTAATTTGTCAAATGTTAATTGACTAATTAAAGACAACTTAAGACTCACCAAATGACTAGAATATAGTTTGTCACCTTCAAACTGAACGAATTTAAGTACCACATTGGTCTTTTTTGCTATTAGTCTTTTGACGAATTTTGGTAATTAAAAAGTCCTAATTTTTAAGTTGTAGAAATATTTGCAATTATGAAATTTAATCCAAAAATCTTTAAAAAACATTCTTTTTAATTCAAACCACTTTTAGCATCATTTTGTGAATTCTAAAAAAAATAATGTGCATACTTATATTTTAATTAATGTCCAATCAGACCTTTTTGCCTAATTAATATTGCCCAGTGTAGCCCAATATAAAAAAAAGTTGCTGTACTGCAAGAAAAATTACCACACTCGGGGTTTATTTTGCTGATATGTTTAGGTTACATTTTCCTATTTTATTGAAGCAGTCACAATCACAACTGAATTTGATACCCCTAGAGGTTGTCCCGCATTTGCAGCTAGAGTCGCTCTTTTTTTGGAACGAGCATTGTTCCCCGACCAAAATTCAAGACCCCCCCAGGAATTATTTCCGCAAATATCTCTTTATATTTTTAAAATAGAACGTGGCATGCCCCCAAATCTCTTAAGGCCTGTAAAAAGCGATACAAGGCTGCTACTCTCCCCCCCCCCCCCCGAGTACCCCCGTCCATCAATTAGGAGCTTACCAAGTCAAGTTGCTGGGGGGGGTAGTAAAAGAAGCTGAAAACATCTTGAAGGAGGATTAGAATACCAATATATCGTGAATACATCCAGTAGTCAAAGCCTACTGGCATGAATTATTATCTGTGAGCTGAAAACCTGAAATATGGCATTTTAAAGACTTTTTAAAACAGTTTGAATCATATTTTGTTCAACTTACCCACCTGTAACTCAAAAATCAACAATAATTGACCAACCCTGACATACGCCGCATTATCGCTAATTCTGTCCCTTTTCCGTAGTTTCGCTATTCCCTTTGTACGTGCACGGCCGGGTTCTTGGTAGAGCAAAAGGGCCGCGTGGACTTATCCGGTTTTCCTCACTTTCGAGCGGCGATAGCCTTTCCAGTGTGTAGAGATCAGTGGAACCAACACACAGGAAATGTTATTGTCTTGGTAGCTGCTAAGAGTATAAAAGCCACAAAAATAAATGGCATGGAAATTGCAAATGTTACAGTACTCTTGTACAACCAGCAGCTGAAAATGACATCACACAGTGTTTTCTGCAGCTTATTTCACACTGTATCACGTTGCCTAAATACGAACATGTAACAAATTTGACTGCACACCATCTTTGACTGTCACCATTGCACAATTAAGATATTGCACATTTTTGTCGGCCGCCCTAAGGCAGGAAGACACATAGGGATCACTTTGTCCACTGTTTTGATGTCTGTTGTTGTGACAAAAGGTTCACATTGTGCCTGTAATATCCGCATACTTGGATGGATTAAACCAAACTTGGGTCACAGGGTGCCACATGGCAACCGCATTTGTTGAGAGGGTCAAAGGTCACATGCCAAGGTCAAAGGTCATATAGGTCAAATTTTTTAACATAGACGAAAAATTGTAAAATTGACCTCATTTGAAAAGTTCAACATTGGAACCAAACTTGAGTCATAGTGGCAACATGGATCCTCATTTGTTTGATGGGTCAAAGGTCACATACCAATGTCAAAGGCACATACCATGGTCAAGGTCATGTGAGGTCACGTTGTAAGATACGATGAAAATGTAAAATTCACCTCATTTGAAAAGTGAATTTCAATGGAACCAAACTTGGTTTATTGGAGTTTACATGCAACCTCATTTGTTTATGAGGTCCAAGGTCACATATCAAGGTCAAGGGCCATTAAGGGCTTCATTCCCTAACCGCGACGCGGCCGACACAGCAGTCCTAGGACCGATGTATTTTTTTAAGAGTGCAAAATACATTTTTTACATGGATCTTCTTTTGTCCTTTGGTTTGCCTATATAATACATAATCTTCAATTTTTAGGAAAATATCCTCCAGGAAAGTGATCAGGCTAATCCCAATATAATCAACTCCTTGCGCAAACTATACTCTGGGCCATAATTTCTTGGACATTACAAATGCAACATTGATCGGTGCGTGTTACTGCACACCATGGTGCGGCCGTTTTTTGGCGGGGAAACTGGCGTACATTCTAACTGTCCAAAAATTATGAGCCATATGAGTATAGCATTTTTAACCTTCATCTTTAATGCGCCCAAATTAACAACTATTTAAAGACACTATCAGTGACTTTCAAAAATATTTGAAATGTGCCAGGAATAGCTTCAAACGTGAAGGATATAGTCCTGTAGAATTCTTATGAGTTACCTTTCCAGCTGTAGAATTGACAGGAATTGAAGAAAACGGCAGTGTTCAAAGATACGATCCTCCATTCAATTACGTTTGATAGTGTCCGAACGGACAGTAATGGACTAAAATCTCCGATTCTGGTCCTTATTAGGTTGCTTCTGGTCCTTATCATTGGGCATGGGTATGTTTAGGATACCTGTGCTTGTTACATACATGTAAAAATCTATTTTTGATGATTTTTTTTCGATTGCTTATTTAGTCAATCACTGATAGTGTCTTTAAAGTTCACAAACGTAATCAAGCCACAAATATTTAATACAGCCATTGACATCATAAAATGAACCGCCTTGCCAAAGTGCATGACATCCTATATATGGTCGTCGGAAGCTGTGGTCTATGCATTATATGTCTGTGTAACTCTTCCTTAATTGACAGATACAGTGGAAATGAGCGAGTAATGAGTGCATCAAAATTGTTATTTTAAAGCAATACTGAAAAGAGGGGTTTAATAAATAACACATTACCAGTTTTGCTGTTAATCACAAAAGAATGAGTCCCCACATCAAGTTTGGATCAAGGTCACTACAAGTGTTTTTTTTAATGTAAAATAAACACTGCCCGTGATTTTGTCAATTTGAGTTTTTGTATTGTTGTATGAAAATTGTTGTAAAGTCCTTTAAGTGACCAAATTAAAAACATTTTTTAAACAAGGGCGATTTCTGTGAAAAAAAAAGTTGCAATTGAACTACTTAGAGCCTTTGTACAGTTGGTAACATTATGGTGGGTTTGATAACATAGTTAGATTTGGATTGGTTTAGGCATAACTTTAGTTCTAAAGGACTGTTGTTAGGGTTTAGAGTTTAGGGTAGTTTCTGCAACTACCATTTTTCAGAATTTCATGATCTTTCCAAATGAAAAAGTATACCTTTTTGTGATTTTGAAAAATAAAATGCAAAATTGACACCCCTTATTTGCATCCTACCTGAGCATGGTAACCGAACGTTTGGTGAATGACGGGACCGAGGTTCATTGCTAAATTGACTCAAGACTGCATGCGTGGCCCACTTTACTTGCACCTGTGATTACAGAACCTATTTTGCTTCACTTGGAGTGTTGCCACAATGAATACAGGTTGACCGCCATCATCTGGGTAACATTAAACACAATCCCACTAGTGTGAGTTGATGCACACATTAAATTGACTGGGAAATTATGTCATATACACTGTGATCCTAGATTGACAAATCCACGGACTCATACATAAATTCCAAGCATTACAATGATTTATCAACCCCGTTTTGGAGATGTATCATGAACCTCATCAACAGTTTGTTTTTTGTCACAATCTTGCAACTCATTTTTGTGCAATTTTTGGTCTTTTAATATTCATAACATTGGAAACCTTGGAAAGTACTTCGTGATATGATCCAGCTAAATTAGTTATTTGTTACTTGTACCTGATTTTTTCAATTTTAGAGGAAAATGAGACCAGAGCTACATCAAATGATGCAGTAAGCCTATCATTGATGGTAAATTCAAAAGAGGACCAATGTTTTTGTGAAACCTTACTTTACGTACAATGGGAAATACTATGATAAACAAATACCTTAGGTTAATAAAAAATTTTGTAATTAAGAGCCAACGTTTGGTTCTCAAACCACAAGTCTTGCCCCCTCTTTGTTATCAAAATTGTAACATTGTATTATTGTTTAAAAGGTCATATAAGGGTCAATGGGTGTCATTCTCTGACACACCCCATGAGTCAGTGTCTTTTCTGACCCAAGCTAGGCTGCAATCGACTCAATTGTTTAGGCAGAGGAGAAACAAATTAATTTAAGTTTGCAAAAAACTGCCAAAATGATGGGCCCCCTTTATTTGTACAACTGAGCTTTTGACCCAATCTCACGATGAGTTGAAATATGCTCCTCCACCAAGAACACAGTTCAGTGGGTGTATTGTACATAAATTGACACGAGTGACCTGTGTGATTGGGTATTCTATATAATCCCACAAACCATAAATACCTTGGTGAATGAAAGCTACTGAACTGTGACAAGGGAATTGAGATTTTACTAGACTCATGTGTTCTGTTAACAACCATATATGGGGTTGCAACCGATGACTTGTTGACCCATATGATATGGGGGCACAAGTCAGTGGTTGGTGATTCTTCTAGCTGAATTTGGTTTCAATGCATGTGACCTGAATCCAATCTGTTAAATCCCCATATGGGTTTTGGGACAGTGGATCTTCTGACCAAGATTGGTGAATATAGCAATTTATCTGTGACACAAAAACCAATTCATAGATTTTCAAGAATGCCCTTAAAGAAGGTATAAAGTTGTGCATTCCATTTGTGGGTGGTGTGGGGGGAGGTATGGATTTGGGGGCAGTGGATCTTCTGACCAAGAGTGGTGATTATAATGTAGCCATTTATCTGTGACACAAAAACAAATTAATAGATTTTCAAAGAATGCCCATTAAAGCAAGTGTATAAAGTCTTGTGCATTCCCATTTGTGTGTGTGTGTGTGGGGGGGGGGGTCCAATGGCCCCCCCCCTCTGCAAACCACTTTGGCAGTGGATTTTTTAAACAAACCTCTGGTCAATGAGGGGTAAATCACACAACACTAACGGGAAAAACGAGGCATCAATGATGCAGTAATCCATCACTTGGGATGGTTAGGATAGTGTAGTTGTGGGGTCAAGGTCATGTAGGGCATTACAGGTCAATTGACAAATAGCCCATCGGTCTTGGCCAGTGGTTATCTTGAGCAAGTTGGTGGCTATACAACTTAACTGGGAAGATGTTTAGATATTTTGGTTCAAAGGTCAAGTCGGGTCATTGGGCGGCAAAGGGCTATTGGCCATAAGAGGTCTTCTGTACATACCATAAGGTTCTAGTCTGGACCGGTGGTTTCTTTAATCGTATTTTTACTCGCGAATCCTCAATTTGGCTATCACCTTGTGTTTTGCATCACCTGGCTTGAATGACCCTCGGGTTTTTGCGGTTCCTTTGACCTTGAATGATCCCCTGATACCTTGCCATGACCTTTAAAATTTCATCATCAACAATCGACCACCGCCCGACCAAGTCTCGCATGATATACCAAAGTTACCGCCCATTTGAGCTCCTTTGCCCTTTGAATGACCCCTGAGACCTACCTTTGGATCCACTACCCAATACAACTCGGTCTTTGGAAGGTCACGGGGCACCACCCACCAAGTTGCAGGAGTGCAATCCCTCGGATCTCAGAAACATATGCATCAGACAAACTGACAGACAGACCACGGTATAATAGATGGATGTGCAAAGGTTTGAACGTGGGGTCAAGGTCATTCTAGGTCATTAGAGGTCAACTGTACTAACTATTATATGAGTCCTACACGTTCCTTGAAGCATTTTTGGTGGTCACTGTAATTTATTTGCAGAAATTGTATGTGTGGAGCCCGCGCTGCGCGGGGTCTCGCTAGCTGAAGTAGAAACCCGTTATATGAGTATCCTGGAATGTTTCAGAACAGAAACCAAGGTACTGTATTCACCAATTAGCACCCTGGGTGCTTCATATCCAATATGTCAAAGCGATGGGTATGAAACCGCCAAGTTCCCATAATGAACCCCTACACATTACTTCTGATCTCTGACCCAAATGATGACCCCCTCGAAATGTGACCACAAAATTGGTATGGCGAAACTCGAACCACCAAATCAAAACTCATATCCATACGTCAATAAAGCACGCCCAGTTACCCGATAAACGACCCCTTATTGACTTTGACCCCAAAATGACCCCTCGAAAACATGACCTACAAACTCGTATGGCGAACTCTACCACCATACCAAAACTCATATCCATACGTCAAACGCAGCACAGCCACGTTACCCGCTAACGCCCCCTGGATGACATTTGAACCCAAAATGACCACTCGAAAACATGACACAACACTCTTATTGCGAAACGCTAACAACCATACCAAAACTCATATCCTACGTCAAAGCACAGCCACGTTACCCTATAACGACCCCTTGATCCGTCGACCCAAAAATGACACCGCGAAACCAGGCCACCACACGGTACGGCGAAACGCTTACACCAACCATACCAAAACTCAATACCATAGTTCAAAGCACAGCTAAGTTCCCAAAAACGACCCCTGGATGACTTTGGCAGAGCTTTCCAACATGTATTTTGTGGAATCGGGGAGATTTGATCTTAGAATCGGAGATTTGATTAAAATCATGGATTTTACAAAAAAATGCGAGCATTTCCGTGTAATAAACCTCCTCAAGAGGGATACAGCCACTGGATTTTGTCTTAAAGATCATTGAAAGCTTCCACATTTAGGAACTGTCATAGGTACTTAGTCTATTTGGGATTTTTTTAAAGATGACATGAAAAAGTTGAATTAAAAGTCAACTTTAAATGTCTTAACGTGAAAACGAAGCCACCTAAATAGTATTGAACTGCATCATGAGATAGAGCTCTTTAAATAAGGCTGTCCCGAAAAAATGACAGGGCTCCGCCGTATGACACCCCCATTAAGGAACTGGTCAGTAGGAAACTAGTACCTATGGAATTTTAAAAAAAAATATTGAAATGAAAGTCGAGTAAAAGTCAACTTTAAGGTCCTAACTGAAAACGGAAGCCATCTACACACATATGAACTGCACCATTGAGATAGATGATCTTAAAAATAAAGCTTTGCCCGAAAAATGACAGGGCTCCGCCGTTGACAGACCCCGTTTAGGGACTGTCAGTGGAACAAAGTCACAACCAGGCACTAAACAAATTATAACCAAACTTTTGCACTAAAAGCAATGATGGAGCAATCTTCCAAAAAGGCAAACAGCAAATCACAACAGGTTCATTATCTGTAGGCCTATACCTTTGCCCACCACTGGAGTCATTGTTATTCACTTTAGGACACAGCATAGCCCAAGCGTTAAAAGGTTAAACATAAAAATATTGCTGTGCTGCGTACATACGAAAGTCGGGAGAAAAATATGTCAGAAACAAAAGACTCTATTATCTTTTTGCCAAGAATGTGTTACTTATTTTTTACGTGTTATACGTTTTATTTTATCTCAACACCACCATCATTTTCCATTGCCCTGAATGACCTTTGACCCCAAAATGACCCTCGAAAAGGTGCCCATAAAACTGTACGGGGGAGAAACTATACCCCCAACCAAAAAAACTCATATCATACGTCAAAGCACGGCAATTTACCCGACAACGGACCCCTGGATGACCTTTGACCCCAAAAAATGCCCCTCCCAAACTGACCACAACCCTCGTACGTCGGAGCGCTAACCCACCACACCAAAAATCATATCGTATGTAAAAGGACGGGGAAAAACACATTGCCGGACAAACCCACAAGCCCACAAAGTTGATTTTTTTAGTAATATAGATTTTGACCAAATGGGGTCAAGGTCACATAGGGCCACTAGAGGTCAAAAGGCAATATGGGTCATAATAGGTCATTATGCGGCATATCAGTCAGAGTTCTGAACCAGTGGTTCCTTTAGTTTGTCATAGCATTTTAGTTTCAGAAAGTGTTTTTATTAGGATTGACAAAATGGGGTCAAAGGCATATAGGGGTCATTAGAGGCCACTCAAATATACCCAATATGAGACTTGGGTCAGTGGATTTCTTTTGGCTACGTGTGAAGGTAATCGGCAAATGTACACAAAATGTTGACATCCACTCCAGGTTACCAAGGAATGCCTTACAATGATATGTAATGCAGGAAGCCAGATAACAATCGTATGCATCTCTTTACCGCAATAATGCCGCTTGGTTGCACACGTATTAAGGATATCAGAGGGGTAATGACATAATGGTAGCAGAGGCAAATTGTCGGGTTTACGGGTTTTTTTTAAATTCTCTATTAATTTTCATTTTTTTTTTTGTTTTATGTTTCAGCCACTTGAGGGGGAATATCCCTCTATCAAAATGGAGGATTATTATTGACAAATTCGCTGAATTTGTTGAAAAATTTTTAGGATATTCCTATCAAAATGTAAATTAATTTCTGGCAGATGTGTCCAAAGATTTCCACTTAGATTGATATGCCTATACCGCCACTTATTTCAACATTTACCAGCCTTTCAACGAAGCGGGATATTAAAAGGGAAAGCGAATGTAAGGCCCATAGTCGTGAAGCACCGTCGACACAAATATCAAAAACCCGTCAAAAGGAAGGCAGGTGTTGTCGTCCAACTCGAACAATAGAATATAGTCATCCCAGTGTAAAGGGTTATTAAAAATATTCCGAAGTATGCCCACGGCTGTCGCAAGTGAAACCCGTCTTTGTTTATATTTAACATTTAATTAGGATTGAATATTTATATCTAGAAACCTAATATATTAAAGTGCTTCAACCTTTAGGACCACTTATAAATTCCAGACTGGTTTTCAACCGTTTCACTTTTGTTTATCATATTTTAGATCAGAATATTTACATCTGAAAACCTAATATATTAAAGTGCTTCAACTTTCAAGGACCACTTTAAATCCAGAAATGGTTTCAAACCCAGTTTAAGGTGCCTTAAAAGGTCAACATGTGTACATCGTTTAGAGGAAGCCACGCTGGGCATATGTTATACATTGTCGCAGCAATTTCCATTGTATCGAAAACAGCCAACAAGAACTTAATAATGATAACCAGATGAGGTTTCTCAGCGTACACCACAAAATTGTTTCCAAAGACCTCCAAAATATAACCCATATACATAAAACTAAAAATTCTAAACTTGCGTCGAAAAACCAACAACCAACAACCCAACTTTTCATCCATCCTATACCATAAACACATGCATAGTCGTATTAAATGCCTAATGGGAAAAAGGCTGCCTTCTGCAAAGGACGATACCCCAATACCAAATTTGCCTAAGGTCGGATTAATATTTGAAGTGTTGCTTTACAAGTATCAAAATATACTTTTTGCTGAAAATTAGTAGTTATTAAACATACGGAAGTTGATTCAAGTAAAAACAACTCTTAGTGTCATCTCTATAATAGTCGGGCGACCTTCATCCATGTAATTTTGTTTACACTAACTTACGCAAGTCAAATGAACTCGCACTTGTGTTTGATCTCAGTCCCTGGTAAGTCCTTGGTAGATATGGTAAGTTGGTAACCGATCAACATTTTCATTTTCGCCCGAAGAACACCACTACAACCGGTTAATAGGTGCACACATAAACCAATAGCATCAGTAAGAAAGACGACAAGCATGGTATCAGATGGGTGTCAAAACTGACAAAAAGATTACAAAAAGTCACCAAATTGCCTCCCGTCACTACAATTCCAAAAAATAAAAAAAATAAAAAAAATAAAAAAAATAAAAAAAATAAACAAATTTTGGGGGAAAACGGACATAAAACGGCGACTAGTTTCGCAAATAAGAGACGACATAAAACCCGCGCTCCGATGACAATATCAATAAATTCAAGGAATTGATTGGATTAAAAATGAAAATCAGTTGTACGGATTCAAAAATAGCAGTCCAAAAAACCAATTTTTGCAACCGCACACAATTCTCCCACCAAAAAAAGGAAAACACCACTTCTGAAGGACTTTTTCCCAGAAAAATTGGTCGCATAATAGGAAAATCATCCAATAATTTATATTGATGATTTTTTTTTAAAGTTACTCGAGTGCTATTTAAGGCCAAAACAAATTTGAATAGTGCCGCCAAAATAGAATATAACGCCATGGCCATTTGAATTTTTTGCCACCAAAAATATGGCGCAAATGATATTTAGGCAATTGCATTACAAATTTGGCAAAAATGATGGCCAAAAAAATGGCACAAAAAAAAACAAAAGGTTGGTCCCGTGGACCCCCCCCCCATACATTAAGTGTTATTGGCCAATCTGTGAACACCCTCTATGAAACCTGGACCAAGGGTCTTCTGACCTAATTTGGTGGACATTGGTCAAGCGCTTGGGAGAAACAACTTGCAACATTTTAACCAAAAGGACCGGAAACAGACACTAAAGACAAACAATTTATCTGTTTAACTATAAATAAATAGTCTAAAAAACTATTACCTAAGTATTCACTCTTGCTAGAATTTATAGGTTTATTCTGTTAACAAAAAGCTAAAGTGTGAGACGAAGGATATCACTTTTCAAAAGTCCAATAATTAGTTATGTTTTTTTTATTAGCTAAATTGAGCTAATATGTCTGCATGTTGATGCATTGCAATACATGCATACACGCACACCTGCATGCATGCATGACACACACATACACACACACATTACACCACACACATACTTACATACATAAACCCCACACACATACCAAATTGGTTTCTTGTCTTGCTTGGAGCAAACAGATTGTTTAATTGTAATTCTTATTTTGACATGTTTAGAGATTAAAAAAAAAAAAAACACACACACATCCACATGATGCAGCCAAAGAGACGGGCACACACAGGCATAGATATGGACACACGTACACGGTACAGACACACAACACACACACTGGGAAATTCCAGACATTATTTTAAATGAGAAAGAAATATTTTGAGATTTACAAGGGTAGAGGGACATTATACTATGAGCAGTCACTTCGTGCCAAATTCTATTGATAGGGTGTATGCCTGGGCGTATTATAGAAAAATACACAAGTTTACATTCTGAGGAAATATAAAAATTTTTTTAAATTCTCATGACAGAAATGTTACATTTATTAATGCTATAACATACCATCTTACAACTACTAGTACTAGCATGTTGCAAAAGTTACAACTGACCAGAGGTAATGAGTTGTGTTAACACCAAACAGACATGGGATGTGTCCTTGCTGAAGTCTGTGACCCAAGCTAAACATGCCAGCACACTGACAAACACAACTAAGGTCAAACATTAGACCGCAAAAGCATCAAGGCTAGCATTATTAACATATAACAGCTAGGACAAGTGATGCTGCATGCAAAAAATGCCTACTAATTGTCACCTTGGAAATCAGGGCAAAAATACAAAAAGTACCCCAAAAAAACAATTTGAACTCAAAATTTCAAAAATTTGTAACATAGAAAGTACCAGCAATTTCAATACTTGCATAATTGTGATTTTCACAAGATACAAAGACTAGTTTCTATTTTAGTGGCTGCCCTTGACAGAAAATCTTCTACTTGATGGGAAAAGCCTATCTATTGATAGGTTGATAAAAAGATCACTTTTTTCATGATGAGGTGTTCAGAAATTTAAAAAATACTGCAAGTTGAAACTTGCACATCCCCCTGGCTTTTAAGTATATGAAATTGAAGGGTTTGGTATCAAATGTTGACTACACCCACCAAGTTTCATGACCTTTCAACCATTTGAAGTTATTTGACATTGGATGACCCCACATGACATTGAAATTACCTTCAAAAGAACACTATTCAGCAAACAAGTAAAACAATTACACATGAAGTACAAATGAATTGATAACTTCATTTGATTTTGTCCATCAAACATTGTGCTTGATTGTACCACATATGTCTACATATTATTTTTCTCAAATCTTCATCAAATTTCTGGAAAATAGTGCACAAAATCTTGTATAAAATTCTGGCTTAATCACATTATACCCTTCATACTATGCCAGGCTGCTTATATTCTGGAACCTAAGGAAGCCAAACTCATCCTATTAATTTCAGAGCAGCTCCTACATTACAAGAGCACCTACAAAAACAGCCCACAATCTTGGACACAATTATTTGGGATATTTGCCCTCAACTATGCCATGAGAGGAAAACTTAAGATTTTTGAAGGAAAATATTTTAGTTTGTCTGTTCTTCTTCTTCACACCCCTTCCTGCCCCCACTAATCAAAGTTGGGATACATATAGAACATTTGAATGAGCATGCTTTCAGTGACCAACATTGATCCTGGGGAGTGCGGAGTTCATTTAAGGAGGCAAAGAGTCCCAACAATTATGACCGTGATTGCAGACCCATTTTAATAGGACAACATTTACTGGTAATGCATTTGATCGACTGCTTACACACACTTAAGCATTCAATATTTGTATATCATCTAAACTAGGTCAGCAGTGACCTTTTATTCAAAGGTCTATTTCATATTTACATAATTTAACACATAAAAAATTCTTGTCATTTGATTGGTGGATACTACATCATGTGACCTAAAATATTCTGGCTAGTTCCCCGATATTTCACAGGAGGGGAAAAATCTCATCAAAGCCTTATCATTAAAAATAAGTTGTTGACATGGCATGCAATTTCTTTTCTCAGAAATATTTGAAAAATGATGCATGCACTAATTTCACGATCACTTAATATACCTTTAAAACAATCAGAACACCATATAAGGAATGACATCACACAAAGCAGGCTCTACATATACAACTTGACTGGGAATGTCATATGTTATTAAATTGTGATTTTAAACTAATATGACAGCCTCATTTGACTAACATTACACTACTACAACTGTACTGCTCAAGTATGAAATATGCTTCCTCATCTAGTATAGATAGGCTTCCTTCCTGCTCAGGTCACGCCGGCAGGCCGACCGACCGGCCGGCTGTTTTTAGAACACGACTGCAGGAAAGTGAGTGTTTACGGTTTGATTTCCAATTTCTACATTTTAGTGTACATTATGTGCATTTTTTCCCCTATTATTGTTCATTATTGAAACCAAGCCCCAATGAAGGCAAATGGGTTGGGAATGGAAAAATGGAGGTGAACTGATACTAAGTGTATAATTTTTTGCAAACAATAGTTTGGGAGTTTTGTGGTGATATTCCACTAAAATCTTCATGAAATTAGGAGCACAAAATCCAAATCTGAATAGCAGTTCTCAAGTAACATATGACAATTTTGACTTTCTGTTGAAAAAAAACTTGATTTATAAAGACAATGATACCAGACTACTTCTAATTTTGTTTGTAAATGTAACCTATGTGATTAATTTTATGTTGCCAATTCAAAGGTGAACGCAACCCAAATTATTCCAAATTTGTTTTACACTCAAGAATATAACCTCTAAACCATTACTAATTCAAAAGTTGTTAGAAATAAAATGTATAGTTACATTAGCACTTTCCCCCACTGCATCCTTTTCTTGTGAAATACGTCATCCGGCATTCCTGATGAATGTATCATTTCCTTATTTCATTATGTGTGTACATTGAACTGTATCCCTCCAAAACACCCCCAGTAGGCTTTCTCTGAAGCTACATGATTTGAGTTAAAGACATTCACAGAATTGAAATTCTTGAAGTGTTTTTCTTCCACTAATTCTTAGGTTGCTCCCAGTCAGTGCAAAAAAAATAACCCGATCACAGTAAAAATTGTCCTGGTCAAAGGGCAAAATGGTGAAAAAGGGGCTAATTAGCATGGACATTCATCTTTTTCTTCCCAATTTCCCCTCAATTTTTTGCCAAGAGGCATACTTCTCCTACCCCCCACTAGCTGGCTTTGCTCCTGCTTATGACCAAAAACTTTTTTGAAACACCCTATACGCACAGCTGTTTGAAAGGGAAAGAATTTAGTATTCTGCCACCACCCTACGAATTCAACAATGTTAACGGAATAAACTGCATGTTAAAGGTGCCGAATTTAAGTGGTGGCACAATACTAAATTCATCCCTTTGAAAGTCTCATTTATTCTGACAAAACCAAAATAAAACAAAAATATCAATGGTGACACACTTTTGACCATTAATTTGGATTATTTATTCCACTAACTTCATCTTGTGTAAATTTTACTAAATTTCATTGTGGGCAAATTTGTTTTTTCTTTAAAATCTAGTTTAACACCTCTCTCTTTGGAGAATGGGCATATAGAGGGCACAATAGCATACAAATCATGACCTTTGTAGGCTTATCTGGCAAGATTCCCACAATGGATTTTTCTGATTTTAGGTAATAGGTAATAGCTCTTGCAAATTGCTACTTATATCAGCTGTCAAAACTGTGTCACCACTGCTTAAAATTGCTCTAAAATAAAGAGACAATTTGCATGGGGTCAAACAGCTGTGTACAAGAATAATTGTCATATTACCTTGTTCTGGAGAGCCATGACTGAGGTCTGGCATTCTCCTAGTCTGTTGATTGTTCATTGCACCACACATACTCTCATGACCAAAAACTTTTTTGAAACACCCTGTATAGAATAATTTGCCATCTTACCTTGTTCTGGAGAGCCATGACTGAAGTCTGGCATTCTCCTAGTCTGTTGAAGAAGTTGTTCAAGTCACCATCTGTATTCTTGAGCTGCAATGGCAAAATATAGGCATCAATATAAGAATAAAAAAATATGCAAATTAGATACTTAATTAGCATATTTTACGTCCAAAATCTACTAAGGTCAAGAACTCATCAACCTGCTTCTTTCCACCAAGTCACATCATCATAGCCCCCCGGGCATAGCCCTTACAGAACTCCAGATAAATAGTACACAATATGGCAAAATGTTGACATTTTCTGTGCTTTTTCCCTTGACCTTTTTTCCCTACCCCTGACAGACCCAGGGGAGGACCCTGGGGGAATGAATTACATGGTTAGTAGGGGGTTTCCCCTACTACAATATACCCATGTTTGGCTACTCTAGCTCATCCAGAAAAAAAGATATGCCTACATTTTCCATGGTTAACATTTTTATCATGGACATACGGACGGACGTACGGACGGAGCCCATTTTATAGTCCCCTGCCGAACTTCGTTCGCCGGGGACAATAAAATACTTTTACTTAAAAGCTACCCCCTCATTGCTATATACTACAAGTAACAAATTATAATTTAATAGGCACTAAGCACTATCCATCTGTCCAAAGAAAGTTACTAATGTTATGTAATAGTCTCTAGGTAACAACACTAATATGGAACAATGACATTTAACAATGGGCTATTTCAATTGGAATCTATATTCCCCTGTAGAAGATGTTTCATATAGAAGTCCCAAGTATGCAAATGAGGTATTGCCATTTATTCCGTCAAGTGCTACTACAAAACATCATACAGCGCATGACGGAATCAATTGCTATACCACATTTGCATACTGGGACTTCTATATGAAACGTTTACCCGATATCTTCCAGAGGGGGTATGTATTTTAAATGGAGTTACTTTGTGAAGTATACGATTTCACATCAACACTCTACCTGATGTGCAAGACTTAGTCCCAGTCTTCCAAAGAGGGAATGTGGATTTCTAATGCACTTATCCAACCCAAAGGCTTATTCCATTTAAAATCCATTCTCCCTCTGTAGAAGACTTTACTTAAATCTTCCACAGAGGGGGTATGTATTTTAAATGGAGTTACCTGGTGAACTATTCAATTTCAAATCTACACTCTACCTGATGCGCAAGACTTAATCCCACTCTTCAATAGAGGGAATGTGGATTTCAAATGCACTTATCCAACCCAAAGGCTTATTCCATTTAAAATCCATTCTCCCTCTGCAGAAGACTTTACTTAAATCTTCTACAGAGGGGGTATGTATTTTAAATGAAACAGCCTCCAATGGTCAGAAAGTTTAGGGATAAGAAGTATCCTTAAAGCGGCACTGGCACATTTTCACAAAATATGAAATTTCTTCAATTTGCTCTCAAATGTAGTCTAGGCCATTGGAAGAACAGAGATACATTTTACACACAAAAATAACATACTCAAAAACAGATAGGGAGGTTAATAAGAGGTTAATGACATCCAGGTAATTTGTAGGCTAACTTTTAATCAACAAATGTGTATATTACATGAATATCATACACTTGTACTCACTCATATTAAAACCACAAAGGTTACAGACCGGTCAAACAGGGTTCATTGCGTGGGAAACATGCATACAGCTTGTGTTTTCTTGTGTTAAATGCCATTTTTGTCGTCTGCTTTATTAATGTCGCCGGCGACATTAATTATAAAATCGTTCTGTTTACCCATAAGGACGCTGATTTGGTCTTAATCATTTCAGGTGAGGGCTTTTGTATATAAAAGCCTTACAACCATGCAAAAATATCGATTTTGAAAAATCTTGAGGGCACACTATTTTTCAAATGTGCCAGTGTCTCTTTAAAGGTGGGTGATACGATCATGTTCCAATTTTTTATATAATATTTTCCCCCTCACATGGAATCATATAACCAAAAACATCCACCGCAAATTTTGAGTTAAATCGCTACAGCCGTTTGGATAGTAAAAGCAAAAATGAGTATTAAATTGGTCCATAAGTGATTTTTTCACAATGTAAACAAATTGCCCCCACCCTATTTTTCATCAAAGTGCATTTCATTTATTTGCACTGTTGTATTTGAAATTGTTGTAGTAAAGACCTCTGTAAGTGGCAAAGCGTAACACGCCGTATTTGTCAAGAAATGATGATTTTTTTATGCTTTCTTTACTAAAAAGGGTCAGGATGCAACTTTTTTTTTAGGTCTAGAAACAATCAAATTGGCATCTTCAGAACTGCTTTAAAATGCTTAAAGCAATAATAGCACATTTTTTTGAAGAGCGCCCCCAATTTTTAAAAAAAATAGATTTTTACACGGTTGCATTGGTAACTGGCTAGTAAACCACACCTGTGAATGGTTAAGCTCGAAAATGTCTGTGTCTCACAAACGGAGGAATTTTGTAATTAGAATAATTATTATTGGAGATCTCCAATAGTAATTCAATGGCTGCTGGAAATGGCCTTCCAATGTGAAATAGCCGGGAAATAGCGCCATGTATGTGTCTACGCTCATCCATTAGTTGTTTTATTGGTTCAGGCAAGTCAAGTTAGAGGTTATTTTCTCAAGGTGGCACTATTTCATCATGGACTGACATAAATGTAGCATTTCCAGCTCTGCTGTTAAGTCCAATCTGGGATCCCAATTCTAATTACAAAATCACTTATTTTATGATAAATATGCATTTTTTAGCATTCTCGTTCGCAGGTATAGTTTCCTAGACAATTAACAACGTAACTGTGCCAAAATATCAAATTTTGAAAATTGGGGGCGCTCTTCAAAAAATGTGCCATTATTGCTTTAAGTGTCGTTTTCACAAAGAACAGTAACATGAAGTGTTGATATTACATAACACTAGCAGTTTAGAGACAAATGGGCATATTGAATTTGACTGATTGTGACTTAATGTGGTCTACTAGTCTACCACACTTGAAGATGGTTTTATTCGTAACATCAAAATGAAACATTTCCTGGGCTATTTCACAGGAGTAATGAGAAAAATAAGAACTTTCTTCCAACACTGAAATCTCAATTTTGATGGAGTAAAGTGGGGAGTTGAAGTTATCGGTCGGGTCAACCACCTTTAAATCTACAAGATGATCTTGTGACAATAATATTTTCTTTAGGAAGCATTAAGAGGAAATGACATAGTTTCAAATAGCAAGGTCACAATTGTGTAAGAGGCTCTTTTATTATGATAAAACTGGAATTAAAACAAATAGTAAGAGTGACACACTTTTGACACCTTATTTGGTTGTTAAAGGCACTATCAGTGATTTGCTAAATCAGAAAATCGAAAAAATCATCAAAAATCAGATTTTTGCATGTTTGTAACAAGTACAGGTATCATAATATACCCTGCAAATGATAGGACCAGAAGCAACCTAATAAGGACAAAATCAGAAGTTTTAGTCATTACTGTCCGTTCGGACACTTACTACAACACGTAATTGAATGGAGATTCCTATCTTTAAACACAGCCGTTTTCTTCCTTTTCTGTAATTTCGTCTGTTGGGAAAAGTAACTTATGAGAATTCTACAGACTTATGCTTCACTTTTAAGCTATTCCTGCAAAATTAATAGATTTTGACTCTTTCGGATAAATCACTGATAGTGTC
The DNA here is from genome assembly GCA_023653785.1 of Ophioderma brevispina. Classification (NCBI taxonomy): domain Eukaryota; kingdom Metazoa; phylum Echinodermata; class Ophiuroidea; order Amphilepidida; family Ophiodermatidae; genus Ophioderma; species Ophioderma brevispina. The sequence continues at coordinate 34,370 of JAMKCH010038376.1, read as the reverse complement.
TTTAATCCAACTATATAGCAACATCCTATGCATGAAATTGAAATTTCACTGTGGACTGGGAAACAGGATTTTCCTTATAATGAAGTTTACAAAGACACCTATGGACAGGCGTGGAAAAAATTTAATTTCCAGGAAGCAGGACAAATTCCCACCAAATTTAAGGATTTCCCACAATTTCTTATGTAGTAGGGTTCAAAAATTAAAGTCCCATTCTATAAAGATTTTGGAGAAAAAGGTTTGAAGGTGTTTTTCTTGTTACTTTCAAGGTGCTGACAAATTTTTTTGGTCCCAACCTCTGGGAAATGTTGGACTCTCGCTAGAGGTCGTTTTTCAAATGGCCGCCATTTTTTTTAATTTTGAAAATTGCATATTAAAGCTAAAACAGCTATCTAATAGTTAAATGAAATTCAATTTTGGGTATTTCTTAATAATTTTCTTGGACCAAAAATCTTGTTCATCACCCTAGAATGGGACTTTAAGTTTTGAACCCTACTAATGATTTCTTTATCCAATTTTCCTAGAATGACCAAATTTCCCCTGAAAGAGATTCCTGATTTCCACATTTTTGCCAGGCCTGCCTATTGATGATTTTAAGAATTAAAGATAGGATTTGTTGTTTACCAATCTCATATCGCATCTTATTGGATGGCAGTCTAATATTTTTAGTATTTTTGTATAAAAAGATTGGACTGCCCTCCATATGACACCATAAATTAGATGGCAAACACCAAAATCTATCTTGCAATCTCTTTCTTATTAAATCTTTGGTTTGTTAATTATTGAAATATTTTTCAATGTCAATAATATCAGTTTAAAGGCAAAAATAAATCCCCATCCACTGTCAAAACTGGACCAACCAACCCGTACTAAGCTGTGTGAACTGCTTAACCTATACGGTCATACATGCTTTATCACTGTGCCACCAAAACAATCTGCCACGATGGTAATATTATGCATCACGGGGACATAAACATAGCGTCTATACTATTTCATCGGCAGCTTAACATCTTTAATATTCAACATGTGTTGGCAAGCTATTTGTATAATATATCCGATAAACTCAGTTAATCTCGATAAACTCAGTTTTCGAATAAAAACCTGAGTTTTTCCCAACCGATAAACTGATTTTTTTTTCTGATTTGGAAAAACTGAGTTTACTCGATACCCAGGTTTTTCCGCTGATAACTAATTCGATACTCATTTTTCGATCGAAAACTTCGTTTTTCTGGAAAAACCCATTTATCAGTTTGAAAAACTCAGTTTGGAAGATGTTTTTCTATAGTTTGAAGGGTGCTTTGAATCAGAATTTTTTGGGTCCCCAATGTTGGGGAACTTTGTAAAATAAGGGGGGTGTAAAATTTTACGGGGTAAATTTTGAAATCAAGTCAACTGTGTTCAAATGTACACAATGTATTGGTCTCATTATAAGGATAAAAAGTCTAGTTTGTCCAGGTTCCGACCTTTAGTTAAAGAGACAGCCCTATAAGGTTCAAGGTCATCCTGGGTAACCGTTAACCAGTACTCCGATTTTGTTGAAACTGGTGTCAAATTTTTCGTCTTGCCTTCTTACATGTTTTGGCATTTGGTTTCGTATTCATGGCAAAATGTAACAAGGATCTACAGGGTCTATAGGGTCACCAAAATTTGACCTCAAATTGTATACAGAGCTGTCACCAAAGAATTGACATTAATTTTTCTGTTTTCGTATGACCAGGGCAATATTTGACACCGGTTTCAACAAAATCTGAGCACTGGATTTATTTTCCCAGAATGACCCTTGAACCTTATCAGGCTTTAGCCGAGTACTAAAGTCGGAACCTACCAAACTATAACCTTTTTAATCCATATAATGAGACTAATACGTTGGTGTACATTAAACACAATTTGGCCTGATTTTAAATTTTACCACCTGTACAGATTTTTCCCACATTTTCCCGAGGTTGGACCCAAAAATTCTGATTCAGCCCCTTCAAACTATAGAAAACATCTTCAAACTTCTTTCCCTCACTTCTAGAATGGAATTCTGATTTATAACCCTACTAATTTTGGTTACCTGTATGATAATATTTTACACAAAAATGCATATATCAGGGTTTTGGTGATGCTGAACTCAAATATAGATGCTACTAAGATTGAAAATGGTCAGAAAGGGGTGACAACAATGGAATGTTTGGAGCCATGCAGATGTACTCCAATGCTGTGGCCCTTCATGTGAACCTGACATGTACCTGTCATGTCACCTAGCAAGCATGCAAGTACACTATAGGATGGGTAACTCTAAGTAAACATACCGTCTGTTCAGAAGAGCATACGGAGCGTAATCATCGCTGATAACCTAACATCGTAATAAAATTTTGTAATCCGTCACTTCGACAGGGCCTCCACAAAAACAAGGTTTTTATATCACGACCACTTGAAGAGTTAATCAACGAGTATAATTGCCGACTTGTGATAAGAACCGGAAGTATAGCGCGCTACCGGTGACCCACTGCAGGCTCCAAAATAACCCCGCGAAACAGAAATCATGGCGAATGGTAGGCCGTAAACTAGGGACTGTCTTTATACCGTGATGAACGTTTAAAATGGTGTATATGCCGATAAAAGTATGCGTCTTTTTTGATCGTATTTTAGGGTTGAATTTCGAACCTGCGTAAACAACACGGGCCACGGCCCTTCGAGAGCTGTTCGAAAGCAGCAGAGCAGACCGTTATGATCTGATATCCGGTGCTGCATTCTGCTAAACCCCACATCAAGACGTTTTACCGCATCCCCTGGTTTTTCTGCATATTTTATCATTTTTTGTGTATGTAAAACGCTTAAAAAATCACCGTTTGAATATATAATTGGTGGTAAGTCGCGCCGGAAAAACATTCGGCAAAATCGCCCATTTTGGTGACTCATGACCTTGTCATCACGGTCTGTCTCCTATAAATATTCATATAAACAATGTTCTTCAACGAAATTCAACCACTACATCGCGCTTCTATCGACCTTTCGTTGCTACTACTGCCGCGTCTAGCGATTGGCTTCAAAAAATCAATTAGTACCTTGATTGTAATTCTTAACCAATTGGGAATCATCGTAACTGCTGTCGGTCTTACCCATGCATGTGCACCGTCTTGTCTTCACTTGCATAAAATGGCAGCCACATTTAGTAGCGATAGCCATGAAATTTGGATGGGTATCGAATCAAATCAAATATTTTTCCAACCTTCTCAAATAGGACGCTGTAGCTTGCTACAGACTAATGAAACGGCTATGTCACTATAATGTATGTAGGCCTATTTATGCTTCGTCAGATTGTAACGTCAGTGCACGATTATTTAATTATAAAATGTATTTAAAATTTATCTTTTTTAACTGCCAGTCTGATGTACTAACACACATGTATAGCCGTCGCTATGATAATTAATGGCAACCGGCATCGCGACCCAACTACGTCATGGCGAGGTCACGTTAAACTTCGAGCTTGTTGATACTGTCCACAACGCCGTCAAAAGCTCGTAAATAAACTTTGACGCTCAACGGGGGGTAACGCGCTAACCACGACTAAACCATAAATAATCTTATGGTTTTTAAACTTCCGAGTAAACTTAAAGTTTACTAACCACGAGTGCGTTCGCACGGCACTAACTACAAGTTAAACTTCGAAATTAAACTACGATGTAAACTTTAAGTTAGAGCCCCTCGTCTGAACACGCCTATAGCTATTATGCACCCCTGGTTGTGTATTTGCAAGTACCTTAGTTGTAGGTACTGCATTAAAAATGCATCAGGTAACCCTTGGAATAGAGCTAAGAGTACACAGGTAGTCTCAAGGGTGTTTTGAATCAATCCTGCAATGTGCCTATCTGTACTGTACAAACCTATTCAGTACTTAGGGATAAAAGTGTTCCAAAAGTTTATGACACAGGTCATGTCAATCATGCATAAAAATTTCCCTAAGTACTATTGTTTTGGTGGCGAAACTGACATATAAGTCAGGATTTTTATGTGTTCGAATACGAAATTTTTGGTTGATCACATGACCCTTTTGAGTTAAATTTCCCAAAACTGGTGCATTGTGGGATTGCTCAATACCCCCCTCTGGATAGCTTAAGCTGTGGGTTACACCATGAGTAAGAATCTGGCTGTGTAGACACACACACACTTTGGAAAATAACATACCTTCTACTTTCTGATTGAAAGATTCTGCTTGGAGCCCGTCCGAAGATCAAAGATTTGCCGCAGCACTTCATAACTTTGAGTACAAACATTCTACCTGTCTGAAAATACAAAAAAAAGAATAAAATACACGTTAATTAAACTGACACATCAATATCACTTTGAAATAATAATAAATATGATTAGGTTTCATGAAAGTGGAAATACTATGGGTGAATGGGGTAAAATGTTTGCTAGTTGTTGGGTTATTTATCTAGTAATCTTGCCAATTTTTAAAAATTTCTGTTATTTTAAAAAGGGAGTCACTGTCAGGTACTGGGGGGCAATTCCTGTTTGAGGAGATTTCCCCACCACATTGGAGGGTGGTTGTGTTGAGCAGATTTTTCCGTGTTTGAGGTAAAAATTAACAGTGAGAGGCAGAGAGGGGCTGATTTAGCATGATTTTTAGCTTTTTTCCCCCAGTCAAAGCTCCTGGGGTGGCAACCCGTCCCCCCCTGCCCCATTGTACGCCTTAATGATTCTGTACATTTCAAAGGAGATATAGTCTCTTACAAAGCTCAGAGAAAGGTTTTTAAAAATGGATAAGACTGCAAACTGATTTATTTTTGGTCAAATACCAAAGGGAGTCACGCCCCCCAAAGTCCCCAGGGACTGCCAATGACGGCTAACAGCCAAGCCTGTAGTCATAACAAACCCCCAGCTGAAAAAATACGACCATAAGGTACCCGCACAAAAAGCTCATGTAAAACATAAGAAAAATAAAAATTCCTTTAAAAAGGAATTTGCACGGTCAATCGTTAATGAATCAAGTTGTGTTGCAGGTTATACGCATGTCAATGAAAATATGTCGTATAAAACATTTACACATACTAGACTGTATATAAAATCAAAAAATCTATTGCATTAAAGGCCCAAAATGCTACCCAAACATCCAAAATGTTGCAGGAGTTTTGCACCATTGAGAGCGCCAAATTCACAATGGGGAGAAAAATCACTAATTTCTCCAATCCAAATCACAAATTACACTTTTTTACAAAGCACTATTAGCAAGAAAAAACAACTATATAACTGCTGGAATAGGCTTTTTGTTTTAATTAAATTTTCATACAACTGTATAAATTTAACTTTTTTTTAAAAATGTTGAAATTACTCACCAAAATTCCAATAGGCTAAAGTTATGGAAACAAGATTGATGATGATACTATGATGGAAAGCGGGGGGTGGGGGGGGGGGGGGGGGAGGGGGGGGGATGAGTTGCGGATTACAAAGTGCTCCCTTTAAATTTGGAAATTGGTCTCACGTTCGCATATTGCTATAATATTACCGTTACAACAAGTGCAACACACCATTTTCGAGCGTCTCCAAAAGTTAACACGTTGCCACAGTGACATTGGTGGAATGCCGAATTACAAATCAACTAGCGGTGCCCGCGCTTTCGCAAGCGCTAGCTGATTTGAAGGGGATGCCCCCCCCCCCCTGGCTCAATTAAACGGGGTGATCACTCTGCCACTAACGCAATTTTCAGAGACATTACAATATTTCTCCAAGCCTTCTCAATTATTTGTCGTATATGCCTCACATGTGTTAAATCAATTAGAGCTGTCAAGATTTAGGCCCCTATCTCAACATGAGATATGAAGCAGGTGAACATTACTGCAAAATGAACCGCTAGCTGATTGATGGAGCGGCACTATAACCGGGTTGATCACTATTAAACATTAATGCAAAAACTTCAGCGAATCAATATTTCTCCAAGCCATCTCTTTTAGGCCATTTGCTTTTCGCTGTCACAAATCACACTTCACTATCCCTCAATCTGCATTAAACGTGTTAAGTCAGGAGGGATCAGATTTCCCCCAACATTAGCATAAGGAGCCAGGAGGAATTACTGCCAACATGGCCAGCCAAAGAACTCCACTCCCTTAACGGACCCAATCAGGTGCGTAGCTGGGGTCGGAGAAAAGTGCCACTAAGTGCGCATTCATGGGGGAAATGAGGTGGTGGAGAGTACCCCCTTGGAAGAAATTTGAGGAAAATTGGGAAACTGAGGCAAAAGCAGCCGGTTTGGACGCTACCCTCTAATCGGGGCGATTTTTTCATTGGTGCGGGCTTTACTTTTTCCCTGACGCGTTTTTGCCCTGCCTCCGAAACCACAATGCGGCCACAGATGTAACTGGCCTACGTGCCCGGGCTGCAATGAGCCAACAATAAATTGTAAGAGATAATACATGATAGGGCTAATGTAAATATAGGCCTACTCTTTTGCTCGAGGCAGGGCCATACCGCAGGAATTACCTTTTTTGGGAGGGGGCGGGACCTTCGCAAAAAGTGGACCTTTTTTGGTATACAAGTGAATCAACCCCCCGAGCCTTTTGAACATCTCATCACCCTAAAATGGGGCCTTACTTGTCAAAATTTCTCTCAATTTGGACCTTCTTCAATCCACAAATCAGCAATACGTGGACCTTTTCGGCCCCTTTGTGGAATTTTCTCCCCCCTGCGTACTCTCTTAAAACCAAGATTGAAAAATCAATCTAAAAGATTGAGTTGAGGGAAACGTCTAAATTCGATTGTGAAAATTCAATGGAATTTGTTTGAATTTTCGATCTTTAAGAGCGTTTAAGACTGAGTTCTCAATCTTAATTTGGACTTTTCCCTCACCCCAATCATTCCATTTAAGAGATTATAGGGTCTGGTTTCCAGTCATTGTTGCAAAAAATCAAGAACATGCCTAATGCCTAAAATTACAACTTTAAGGTGATTTTACTTTTTTACCATTTGCTGTTTTTTTATCTATTGTAATTTATTGGGTCCTTTCATGCGGACTTTTGTCTCAACGATCATTTTTAATACACATAGCTTCTAGTACTTGTTTTGTGGCATCACTTGAACTTCAATGGTGTTTGTATTTTTATAAGAGTACTTTTGATGTCAAACCATATTGACACAAAGAAATTGAATTTGCATAACACAGTTAAAAATCTGTGAATGTTTGGCCTATATTTGCTGTAGTAATTTGTGTATACCAGTACCACCTGTTCGGACTTAGACTGGTACCTTGGCCAATCAATAGCGCTTTGCAGATAGTTCGAACCGATGGGTTTTTACGTGCCAAAGAGTTAGAGGGCAACCCGCGAATATCAGCAGGTCAAAACTTACCAGAAGCCCGAAGCCTTAGCCTAAGTTGTTACCACACCCCACCACGCCCCCTATAACTAGTCAAGTGGCTTTAAGATGTCGTAAACGGTGTCGAAGGTGAAAAGAAACCTATACGGATTTGTAACCTGTTTTTTTCGCATGCAAAACTAATATGGTTGTTTCATTATTTTGTAACACACTTCTTTTACCTCTTGAAAATCTGAAGAACATAACTACAATGCACATCCGCGACTTTTATCTTTACCTAAACGGATCTATAATACAAAATCTTTTTCGTCTAAAACTAATCACACAGTTCCTAATCTAACTTCTAGAATGCACCCATGTATTTCTTTGTCCATGCAAGCCTATGGGGTTTATAACTTCCGGGTTAAAACCCAGAGCAAAGCACGGTCCCCTCCGACCGTTGCTACTTAGGCCCATTCGTCATGTCAATTTAGCCCTTATAAGGATGACACTAATTTTCATATATAATTATCACATGACATAATATACAATCACAATTGATTCTGCTTACTTTACAGTGTCCATACAAATCCAATACATAAAATGTGATATGAAATAAGCAAACAGTTTGATGATAAGCTGAGCTGCGAATCTTTTACTTCTAAACCTTCTTAAGCAACCTTCTGTCTACAACCCTATCAGACAACATTTCAACTTAGACAAAGGATTCCTTAATTAGCTAAGTGGCTAACCTTTAGTTATGAAGCCTACCACAAACTCTAATAACCATAACATTAGAATCTCAAGCTTACGTTGCCTCTACTCATTCCTTGTTACACCAAACATCTTGGTATGGTTAAGCTTTGAGACAATAGATTTTGGTAGACTAGGGAAACCCCAGGGGAACTAATGGCTTAGCTTTCAGGGGCCAATTGACTCATCTCTACACATGGCATTGGGAGTTATATGTGCACTTGTAAATGAAAATCTTCCCAGGGATTGATCTGTCTTCTATGTTCCTATTAAGGTTGTGGTATCCGTTTAAGTGCATTCTGTGATCCACAGCCTAGCTTGTGCTGCCTTGATATACCTAAACGAGTGCATCAATTGATGCATTAACCCATCAATTGGGATGGTTTATAGGGAATGGATGAGTTGTGGGTCAGGTCATGTAGGTCATTACAGGTCAATTGACATATGCCCATCGGGTCTTGGCCAGTGGTTATCTTGAGCAAGTTTGGTGGCTATTCCCCCAACTACTTGGAAGAAATGTTTTTTGATATGTTGGGGTTAGGGCTGTTGACATATTCCCGGTTTACCCGGTAACCCCGCCCCTTTTACGTCTACCCAACCGGGACCGAATTTATCCGAGCGGGTTTCCCGAACTTCCACTTTTAAAAAAATATAAGTTTAAAATTTTTACATTTTCTTTACCTACTCACAGAGTCTCACGCAACAATATTACATCCTGAATGAAACATATCTCCTTAATTTATACCCAGAATTTGATGCAAACGTTGATATTTATCGCTTGATGGAAAGTTGTTTCCGCTGTATTCCCCCCCTAACCAGCGTCCACACATCCCTTGATGGAAACTTCCCATTCACCCGCGTGTTGTTTAGGTCGGCCATTTTAGTGTAAATAGCTGTACTCCGGGCTTGTGTTTTTACGTCAATCTCAGCCGATTTGTTCGCTGACCGGCGTGTTCCAGGATCGTTTTTACGTTGTGAATGGCGTTTAGGATAAATAAAGTTTAAAAAAATAAAAGTACAACATTTGTAGTAATAACGAGTTCTTCTCTGAATTAAATAGAACAGGTGTGTTTTTATCATCGCTGTTAAATGTGCAAACGAGAGATTTTCACATATCAAGTGCCCCCTAGACAAATCGAAAGTACTGATTTTTGCCTGATGTAAAGCTTTCCATCAAAAATATCCCCATCCGAAAGGATTCAGCTGAGGAATGTTTTCTTTGGTACAAAAATTGTGAATTTAAATTTCGTATCGGAGCAAATACGAAATTCAGCCTATGTTTTTACATTGAAATTAAGCAAATCAAACATCGCCTTTTTTTCTCTCTTTTAAAACATTCTGTTTCGAAATAACAAGGGTAAGAAAATCTATTGAGTGTCTAATCTATTTAAGTTACTATTATGAACACAATATTTTTGGGGTGCTTCAAAATCTCTGTTGGCACCTTTAATCCTACAGATGTGTATTTTTTTGATATAAATAAAGCCTTTACAACCAGTCCAAAATCAGAATTTTCACATTATTTCAGACACCCGTTATTTGAAATCTTCTTGCCCCTTTCCCCCCATGTTGTTGCACCTTACTTAAAAAAACTGGAAAATTTGAAGGTAGTATTGGTCAGGGAGGATTTTTTTTCTTCAAACTTGGTTGCACCACCCCGAATTTTGCACTCAAGAAGTTTCTGGTACCCGGTCTCGCCCGCAAATCATAACGAATAACCCGGGAACGTCCATTACCCGTTAGGTTTCACAGCCCTAGTTGGGGGGGTCAAAGGTCAAATAGGGTCATTGGAGGTCAAAAGGTCATATGGGCAATAAGAGGGCCATTTCTGGCATACCATAAGAAGTGTCTGGACGCGGTGTTTTTCTTTATATAATTTTACTAGGTGGTCCTTGGATTTGGCTATCAACCTGTGTTTTGCAATCACCTGGATTGAATGACCTCGGGTTTTGCGGTTCATTTGACCTTGAACGATCCCTGATGTCCTTGTCATGAGCTATAAAATTTTTCGTCATCAACAATCGCCCCACCCCCAGTTTTTTCCACAGCCTGCCTACTAAAGTTTACCCCATTTGACCTCCTTTGACCTTGAATGGACCCTGATGACCGTGACCACAAAAGTGGTACAGCGAACTCTACCAACATAACAAAACTCATAGCCATAGGTCAAAGCACGACCAAGTTTCCCCGATAAAACGCCCCCTGGATTACCTTTGAATCCAGAAAAATGCCCCCTCGAAAACGTGACCACAAACCTTGTCTCTACCACCACACCAAAACTCATATCCATACGTCAAACACGGCCAAGCTACCCCAAAACGACCCCTGAATGACCTTTGACCCCAAATGACCCCTCGAACGTGACCACAAAACTCGTACGGCAAACTTACCCCAAACCAAAAACTCTTATCCATATATCAAAGCACAGCAAGTTAATCTGATAACGACCCCTGGATGACCTTTGACCCCAAATGACCCCTCGATAAGTTACCAAAAACTGTAACGGTGAAATTCTTACCACCATACTTAAACTCAATATCCATACGCCCACGCACGGCCAAGATATCCAATAACGACCCCCTGAATGACCTTTGCAGTATCTGCTACATTGAGATTTGGAATCAGGGAGATTTTATCGTGGAATCAGGGAGATTTTGATTAGAAGCGACGGGAGCTTTTTTTTTTTAATTTAGTGAGCATTTAAGTGGTAACACCTAGGTCCCCAAGATGGATACAGCCAATTGATACTGTCTTACAGATCATTGAAAGCTTCCACATTTACGGAACTGTCACGGAACTTTTAGTCCATTTGGATTTTGTTAAAAGAATGACATTAAAGGTTGAATTAAAAGTCAACTTGAAAGGTTCGTAACTTGAAAACGGAGTCCACCAAGTCCCATATGAGATTTTCAAAAAATATTGAAATGAAAATGTCTAGTAAAAGTCAACTTTTAAAGGCTCCTAACTTGAAAAGGGAGCCATCTACAAACATCTCAACTGCATCATGAGATAGAGCTCTTTAAAATAAAGCTTTCCCAAAAAAATTGACAGGGCTCCGCCGTCGGACAGCCCCCATTTTAGGGCACTGTCAGTGGGAACCAAGTCCACAACCAGGCACTAATTATAACTTAACAACTTTGCATTAATAGCACTGATGGAGCAACTATTCTAAAGCAAACAGCAAATCACAACAGGTTCATATCTTGTAGGTCCATCCCTTTGCACCACTCTGGAGTAATTTGTGTTTAACACTTTAAAGACACGCATAGGCCTTTAAGTTAAATGTTAAATATGAAAATATTTGCTTGTGCTGGTCCATCCGAAAGTCGGGAGAAAAACGATTTCAGAAATAGAGATGGGAGTTTCCGTTTAATTTCCTATCTTTTTACACCACTGTCTCAACAAGTTAACGACTGCCCAATTTGGGCGCTCCATTTCCACGTAAATGCAATTCTTTGCACCATAATCGTTCTTAATCGGGTTACCCTGCTTTGCATTCGATAATAAATATCATCTTGAACCATAAAATGTTGTTTTGTTACTTACCTATGTTATGTTTAAATCCAAAATAACGCAGGTTGACTAATCCAAAGATCCAAACGACGATTCACTGTGGGACTGCCATTCTACCTTTTTTGTAGATCGGTTAATATTGATCCCTCTGTAATTGAAGCACCCCGTAATTGGGGCCGTGTTATTCGGTGTATATTGCCGAAGGTCGCTCCACTCAACGTTCAAGACCTTGGTAAACTGGGGGATTTCCCAGTTTCCTCCGTAAAAAGTCGGAAACCATTGTCTAGGAGAATCATTGAAACTGTTAACTTTATTTTCACTGACGGCGGGTAATTTTGGTGAAAATTTTACTTCCAGCATTTAAAATATATTGAAAAAAAGTTTAGTAGGGTATTACTGACGTGTAAACGTGTAGTGAATTGTCTAAACGTTGACCCTTTCCGTTCGTGTAAACTTTAAAAAACGTTTAAACGTCACAGCACTAGTCAAAAACCATGTGAACAGACTTTGTCGACTTTTAATAATCTTGTTGTCTTTTAAATTCCCTTTTGTAAAGACTATTATCTTTTTGCCCAACAATGTGTTTACTTTATTTTCTCTTAGTGTGTATACATTTTTGAAAAAATGTCAACCACCATTTTCCAGACCCCTGAATTACCTTTGAACCCCAAAATACCCGTCCAAATCGTGACCACAAACCTCATACGTTGGAGCTCTACCACCACACCAAAATTCATATATCCGTATGTTAAAGGACGGCGAAACGCATAGCCGGACAAACCCACAAAGTTGATTTTTTTAGTAATATAGATTTTGACCATATGGGGTCAAAGGTCACATAGGGCCACTAGAGGTAAAAAGGGCACATGGGTCACCATAGGTCATTCTGCGCATACCAGTAAATGTCCTGGACCAGTGGTTCCTTTAGTTTGTCATAGCATTTTAGTTGCAGAAGTGTTTTATTATATATATTGACAAAATGGGGTCAAAGGCCATACAGGGTCATTAGCGGCCACTCTATGTATACTCAATATGAGACTTGGGTCAGTGATTCTTTTGACTATACGTGTGAAGGTAATCGGCAAATGTACACTAAACAGTTAACATTCACACTCCAGGTTCCCACGGCAATGCCTTACAATGCTCTGTATTGCAGCAAGCTCGATAACAATCGTATATGAGTCTCTTTTACAGCAATACATTGACGCTTGGTTAAACACATAATAAGGATATCAGAGAGGTCATGGCATACTGGTAGCAGAGAAAATTGTCGGGTTTTACGGGTTTTAAAAAAATGTCTCTACCGGTATTAATTTTCGTATGTTTCAGGCCACTTTGAGGGAATATCCTCGATCAAAAATAGAGGATTACTACTGACAAATTTCCCTGACTCTTGTTGAACGATTTTTAGGATATTCCTAGTCAAAATGTAAGGAATTTCTGGCAGATGTGTTCCAAAGATTTCCGCTTAGTATTGATATGCCTACCGCCACTTATTTCAACATTTTCCGCTTTTCAACGAAGCGGGATATTAAAAGGTAAAAGTCGAATGTTAGGCCAATCATTTAGCGGAGCACCGTCGACACAAAGTAATATCTAAAACCCGTCAAAAGTAAGGCAAGTGTGTTTGTCGTCTCAACTCGCAATAGAATATATTATCGCAGTGTAAGGGTTATTAAAAATATTCCGAAGTATGTCCACTGCTGTCGCAAGTGAATACCCTCTTTTGTTTATCATATTTATAATCGAATATTTATATCTAGAAAATGTAATATATTAAAGTGTCTTCAACTTTCAAGGACCACTTATAAATTCCAGACCTGGCTTTCAACAGTTCCAAGGTGCCTTAAAACGGTCAACGTGGTGGAACATCGTTTAGAGGAACAGCCACGCTGGGCGTGGTATATGCATTATCGCAGCAATGTCCTTCATGTCGAAAACAGCCAACAAGAACTTAATAATGACAACCAGATAAGGTTTCTCAGCGTACACCAAAATATTTTCTCAAACACCTCCAAAATATAACCAATATACATAAACTAAAAATTCTACACTTTGCCGTCGAAACCAACAAACCCCACTTTTCATCCATCCTATTCCGTAAACATTATGCATAGTCATTATAACTAAATGCCATAAAAAAAGGCTTGCCTTCAAAAAAGGACGGATCCCACGACTAACCAACCAAATTTGCAAGGTACGGCTTTTGGATATTTTTTGCAGTTCTAAAGTAGTCAAATTTGGGTCTCTCTACGTACTTATGCTGAGTATTTTTTGAGACTTGGTTGCAAAATCCCCCGAGTTATTAACATAACTCAGTCTGATCGCAGTAAAACAACTTCTTTTGGTGTCATCTCTATTATAGTCGGGCACCTTCATCCAGGGAAATTTGTTTACACTAAATCTAATCAAGTCAAATGAACTCGCACTTGTGGTTTGACCTCCGTCCCTGGTAAGCCTTGGTAAATATGGTAACATGATCACCATTTTCATTTTCGCTTGAAGAACCCCACTAGAAACGGTTAATAGGTGCACCCTAAACAATAGCATTCAGTAAGAAGGACGAAAAGCGCGGCATCAAATGATTTCCAAACTTGACAAAAGATACAAATTTACCCAAACTGACTACCGTCACTGAATTTAAAAAATCAAGCCCCACACGAGATTTCCCCATGTGTCTGACGCCATAGTCAGCTTTTTGTCAGAAATTCAAATAAAAACGCCGACTAGTAGAGAAATAAGAAGAAGCCGACATTAAAACACGCCGCTCTCGTTAAGCAATAACCATCAATTCATGAATTGATAAGGTTAAAATCAATATTTTTATAGTACTGAACCCTTCACAAAATTTTTAAATTCTTGTTTTCAACCAGCCACGCTAATCTACAAAATAACTAATATATAATACAAATTGTATTCCAAATTCCCCACTGATGAAACCTTGAACTGCAATTACCAAGACATTTTTCCAAGGGGAGGGCGGCCAAGAATCCCAATTTCAGACGTCACCATTGGTTTAACAACTCAAAAGCGAAATCTTGACGAAAAATTCTGAATTTTTTTATAAGTTGTCAGGAATATTTTATTATTCAAAACCGTTGTAGTTGAATAATCAACTCCGCTTGAAGGTTATTTCATTCTGATTTTTTAGGGTATTAATAACGAACGAGGACGTTGTCGTATGTGGGTCATGAACACCCATGACCGACCCAATCAAAGCACGCCAAATTGGTTTGTGGGTTGCACTCCATATTGCCTGTAATTTCTTTTTGACAGTTTTGGTGGAATTGCTACAATGAACAAGCTTTGGCCTCCACCGCCTGATTTTTCCTTAACGGGAACTTTATGCACATAATGACTTAGAGCATACCATTAGCCTCAACTCACATTGCGTTTGCTCCCTCTATCTCGTCAGTCACAAGTGCAAACAAAAACAATAAAGTTTTCCTCTGCCATAAAGTAACTCAAACAGTATGCTGCATGCAGGTTACACAAAGCCTTGCAGATTTCATTCACACCTCTAATTACCCCTCAACCCTACTGCCTGACATTGTTAAAATTAGTGACAGTGGGCCACATCTCTAAGTTGACTCCAAAAAAGGCTCGGATTTGGCCAAAATGACTGTAATTTTGATCTAGATGTACTTTCTACGGTTTTACTTAAGGTGCATGTGTAAATCCGTAGTGTTGATTACTTTATTTAATTTTTTTAGGCTGAGTACTTATCTCTCTCTACAGGGAAAATGGCCTGTGATTCTATGCAATTTATGCATTTTCCGGGGGTGCCCGTCATCGTGTACCGATATCTCACCAGGAAGCTGGTCAACCCTTGCAATTTCCATGCTTGGCAGACTGTCAATACCAAGATCTTCTGAGAACAACTGACATTTAAGGTACCAGTCGCACGATAGTGAAGAAATTAGAGTTTCCTGACGGTGCGTTTGTACATGGTAGTATAGGCAGTTTAATTAGAGGTGTGCAACCTGCAGTGAGCATCAATTTATCAAATTTTTGATCGATCATCATTTTTAAGAATGAATGCAGCTGTTTGACGTTTATTAGTCACATGTGCATGACATTGAACGTCTTATTTATGATGTACGTAAAAGCAATCCAAATGACGGATTTAATGACCTTTTTTGTTACATAAATACCACTTTGACATTTTCATTCACTGATCATGAATTTGCTTAAATTAAATATATTATCCTCAGCAAATATAAAGGTTTCTACTCAAATTTATTTTTTAAGTAACAGCTAATAATACCTACCCAAATTCTCGATATGTCTGAGCTGCTTAGGTTTGTGAAAATGTTTGACATTGTGAATGGTCATTTAACATGTTTAACGCTATGAAATGTACTGATCCTGATTCTAGGTATGATCATGGATTTATTGCGGGCCAATACTATTTTAGTTGAAATATAACATGTTACAATGTATATCATTTTTTAAGAAGGTAAAACAATCAAAACCCAACCCGAAACCAAGTGCATCGCACTGATGCATTACCGTACATAGGCGTCTAGGCCTATGTTATGATACATACCACGTACGTGATAATGCTGAACATGTGATGCATATGGCAAAGGGTACTTGGCAGGCAAACGGCAAATATGGGAAGTCCTTCTTCCCAAGTCCTTGGCCCTGAGTCCTTGCAACATTTCACCGCCGTATCAGTACATCATGGTATATTACACATCATTGTGGTGGGGACTGTGTGTGCATATAACGATGCGGCGGTCGCACTTCCCTGATCAGAGTGACCCACAGATCGCGTAAGGAAGAATAAAAATTAATTATAATTGTATATTTTCATTCACACAATAGAAATAGTTGTGAGTGTATCAGGGAACTTGTATGAATGCCTAAATATCAGAAGGTACTCCATACAAAGATGTAATACTCATAAACACAATAGATTTAGGTAAGTGGTGATTGGCTGTATTGCAAGTGCTATTTCACCAAGTACAGGAACAGGACTTGGCCTGATATTCCTCAATCATATGTACACATGAAAACCATTACCATAATTGATATGGATATTTTAATGTGCATATGATTTGCCTGACAGTAGGAGAGTAGAGTTGGCCAACTGTGATCATCGCACCTACCCACCCAAATTCTGTTAAACTAGGTGGTACCATTGGGTCGAGTTGGCCTTTTCTATTTGGGTAGGTACGCATACCGGAATTTTTAGCCAGCTTGACCCCTTACGCGCTATTATATGAATTCACACTTTTGGAAGAAATTAATTCCTAAAAAAGAAAGTTTTAAATCCAAATATCTTACTTTTAAGAATTTCCGGCTGGGTGAATAACAAATACATTGTTGTTTAAATCTATCACTGTGACATTTCCTATACATGATATTCCAACCCAAATGGGCTGCTCAAGGTGCCGTGTGGCCTGGCAGCCGGTGTTATTGGTGTAAATTTCCTATCATCCAAGAACAGATTATGGGAAGAAGTCTGTGGGAAGAGTTGATGGGGAAGAAGTCTGTATGGGAGAAGGGCGCGACGTCTGATGGGAAGAAGTCTGATTGGGAAGAAATTCTTCTGGATGGGAAGAGGTCTGATTGGGAAGGAAATCTGCTTGGGAAGAAGGGTCTGATGGAAGAAGTCTGATTGGGAAAGAAGGTAGAAGTTGCTTGGGACAGAAGTCTGAATATTGGGGAAAAATGTTATTGGGAGAAGTCGAGGAAGAAGGGCAGAAGTCTAATTGGGAAGAAAGTCCGATTGAAGACGTTGAGTGGGAAGAAGTATGATTGGGAAGAAGTCTGAATGGGAAGACGTTGATTGGGAAGAGTCTGATGGGAAGACGTCTGATGGGAAGAGTCTGATTGGAAAGAAGTCTGATGGGAAGAAGTTGATTTGGAAGAATTGATTGGGAAGAAGTCTGAATGGGAAGAAGAGAAGAAGTCTAATTGGGAAGAAGTTCTGATTGGGAAGGAAGCTCTGATTGGTAAAGAAGCTGATTGGCAGAAGTCGATTGGGAAGAAGGGCAGAAGTCAATTGGAAGAAGTCTGATTGGGAAGAGGTCTGATTGGGCAGAGGTCTGATTGGGAAGAAGTCTGATTGGGAAGGAAGTATGATTGGAAAACGTTGATGGGAAGAGGTCTGATTGGGAAGAAGTCTGAATGGGAAGAGTCTGATTGGGAAGACAAGTCTGATTAGGAAGAAAATTGATTGTGGGAGAGCGTGGTCCTAGCGGTTAGGGTGATTGCCACCGGCGCAAAATTTACAATCAAAATTCCGGGTTCGAATCCCGTGTGGGGGTGGCACTGCTGGGATGATTCGGTATACCAATTTGGATTGATCTGTATACCAAGCTATTGATTACAATACAGAATTTACCGTTCTCCCCCATGGTCCACTTGGAATGGGGCAAAGGATCATGAAAGCAGCTCACCGTACTTCGGAGGGGCCGTTAAGCCGTCGGTCCGTGGCAGAGAGCCACAAATGTACCATGTACATCGCAGTCAGGTCGAAGAAGAGTAGGGTGTAACCCTGACTGTCCAAATCGCCCCAGCCTCAAATACGGGGCATGTTAGGGAGCGTGTCCGTATCATGGATACAGCGGCCCCGGATCAGCAACATTGATGAATAAATCCTAACAACACCACAAAGCCCATACCAATGGACTTGTGGATACGAGCAAACAAAAAAAAGGCGAAAGTTTGATTGGGAAGACGTCTGATTGGGAAGACCGTCTGATTGGGAGCAAGTCTGGATTAGGAAGAGTCTGATTTTAGGAAGAAGTTGATTAGGAGAAGTATGATTAGGAAAGGAAGTATGATTATGGAAGAGGTCTGATTGGGAAGAAGTCTGATTTTGAAGAGGGTCTGATATGGGAAGAAGTTCTGATTGGAGAAGTTCTGATTGAGACGAGTCTGATTGAGAAGAAGCTGTATTGGGAAGAGGTCTGATTGGGAAGAAGTCTGAATGGGAAGAAGGTATGATTGGGGAAGAAGTCTGATTGGATAGAAGTCTGATTGGGATAGAAGTCTGATTGGGAAGAGGGCAGAGTTCTGATTGGGAAGAAGGGCAGAGTCTGATTGGGAGAAGGGCAAAAGTCTGATGGGAAGAAGTCGGATTGGGAAGAAGTCGGATGGGAAGAAGGCAAAAGTCGGATTTTGGGAAGACGGTCTGATTGGAGAAAGGGAAGAGGTCTGATTGGGAAGAAGTCTGGATTGGGAAGAGGTCTGATTGGGAAGAAGGGGCCAATTTTGCAAAAGTGAGCAATGATTTTTTCCTGAGAACCCATAAGATACAAAAAAGATGGCCAAAGTAGCTGTATTGGGATTGAAACAGGGGATTTCAGAGATGTAGGGCAAGCTCTGCTATACCAACCCAAAAAGATATCTTGTGAAAATTCAATGACTCCCTGTTGTTTTTTTTTGAAAAGAATACAGAAAAATAGTGGCTTGATAGCTTCTCTTGTCTGTTAGCAGCACAACAGTGGCTGGATATATGTTGGCACACAGAACAAAATGCTTGTGTTATATTGAACCTTGCCTCGGAGCCATATTTGCTACCATCTTGAATTTGATAGGGACATTTTGTCGTATCAGTACAAATTCGAGATGCATTCTAGATGACAAAGCATGCAGGGAACTTGTATGAAGGCCCTAAATATCAAAAGGTGACTCCATACAAGATGTATAATCATAAACACAACTGATTTAGGTAGTGGTGATTGCGGTAGTGCAGTGCTATTTCGCAAGTAACAGGAAAGGAAAAGGATGGCTCCTGATATCCTCAATTCATATGTACACGTTGAAAAACTATTACCAAAATGATATGGATATTTTAATGTGATATGATTTGCCTGACAGTAGCAGAGTAGAGTTGGCCAACTTTGATCATTGTACCTACCCACCCAAAATCCGTTAAACTAGGTGGTACCATTGGGTCGCGTTGGCCTTTTCTATTTGGGGTAGGTGGTACGCATACCGCGAATTTTTAGCCAGCTTGACCCTTAGCGCTTATTATATGAATTCACCACTTTTGGAAGAAATTAATTCTAAAAAGAAAGTTTAAATCCAATATCCTTACTTTTAAGGAATTTACGGCTGGGTGAAATAACAAATACATTTTTGTTAACATATATTCATGTGAACATTCTATATCACCCAAATTGGGTGCTCAAGGTGCTGGTGTGCCATGGCAGCCTGTGTTATTGGTGTAAATTTTCCTCATCTCAGAACAGATTATGGGAAAGAAGTACTGCTGGGAAGAAGTTGTTGGGAAGAAGGCTGATTGGGAAGAGGGCAGAAGTCTACTGATTGGAAGAAGTGCGGATTGGAAGAAGTCTGATTGGGAGGAAGTCTGATTGGGAAGAAGTCTGATTGGGAGGAAGTCTGATTGGGAAGAAGTCTGATTGGGAGGAAGTCTGATTGGGAAGAAGTCTGATTGGGAGGAAGTCTGATTGGGAAGAAGCAGAATGGGCAGAATCTAATTGGGAAGAAGTCTGATTCGGAAGAAGTCTGATTGGGAAGAAGTCTGATTCGGAAGAAGTCTGATTGGGAGGAAGTCTGATTGGGAAGAAGTCTGATTGGGAGGAAGTCTGATTGGGAAGAAGTCTGATTGGGAGGAAGTCTGATTGGGAAGAAGTCTGATTGGGAAGAAGTCTGAGTGGGAAGAAGTCTGATTGGGAAGAAGTCTGATTTGGAAGAAGTCTGATTGGGAAGAAGTCTGATTGGGAAGTAGGGCAGAATAGAAGTGATTGCGGAAGAGTTGATGGGGAGAAGTCTGAGAAGTCTGATGGGAAAGAAGCGGCGGAAGTCTAATTGGGAAGAAGTCTGATTGGGAAGAAGTCTGATTGGGAAGAAGTCTGATTGGGAGGAAGTCTGATTGGGAAGAAGTCTGATTGGGAAGAAGTCTGATTGGGAAGAAGTCTGAGTGGGAAGAAGTCTGATTGGGAGGAAGTCTGATTGGGAAGAAGTCTGATTCGGAAGAAGTCTGATTGGGAAGAAGTCTGATTGGGAAGAAGTCTGAGTGGGAAGAAGTCTGATTGGGAAGAAGTCTGATTCGGAAGAAGTCTGATTGGGAAGAAGTCTGATTAGGAAGAAAAGTCTGATTGGGAAGAAGTCTGATTGGGAAGAAGTCTGATTGGGAGGAAGTCTGATTGGGAAGAAGTCTGATTGGGAGGAAGTCTGATTGGGAAGAAGTCTGATTGGGAGGAAGTCTGATTGGGAAGAAGTCTGATTGGGAAGAAGTCTGATTGGGAAGAAGTCTGATTAGGAAGAAAAGTGATTGGGAAGAAGGGCAGAAGTAGAAGTCTGATTGAGGAAGACGGTTGATGGAGAAGTTCTGATTGGAAGAAGTCTGATTAGGCAGAAGTCCTGGGGTTATTATGGAAGACAGTCTGATTAGGGGGAAGAAGTCTGATTGGGAGGAAGTCTGATTGGGAAGAAGTCTGATTTTTGAAGAGTGGTTCTGATTGGAAGAAGTCTGATTGGGAAGAAGAGAGTCTGATTAGAAGAAGTCTGATGAGAAGAGTCTGATTGGGAAGGAGGTCTGATGGGAAGAAGTCTGATGGGAAGAAGTCTGATGGGAAGAAGTCTGAGTGGGAAGAAGTCTGATTGGGAAGAGTCTGATTGGGAAGTAGGGAAGAAGTCTGATTGGGAAGAAGTTTTGATTGGGAAGAAGTCTGATTGGGGAGAAAGCAGAAGTCTAATGGGAAGACGTATGATTGGGAAGGAAGTTGATTGGAAAGAAGTCTGATTGGGAAGACGGGCAGAAGTCTAATTGGAAGAATCTGATTGGGGAAGATGTCTGATTGGAAAGAAGTTGATTGGGAAAAGTCTGATTGGGAAGAAAGAATGTCTGATTGGAAAGAAGTCTGATTGGAAGAAGTTGATTGGGAAAGAAGTCGGATTGGGACGAAGTCTGATTATTTTGAAGGAAAGTCTGATGGGAAAAGGGCAGAAGTCTGATTGGGAAGAAGTCTGATTCGGAAGAAGTCTGATTGGGAGGAAGTCTGATTGGGAAGAAGTCTGATTCGGAAGAAGTCTGATTGGGAAGAAGTCTGATTCGGAAGAAGTCTGATTGGGAAGAAGTCTGATTGGGAAGAAGTCTGATTGGGAAGAAGTCTGATTGGAAGAAGTCTGATTGGGAAGAAGTCTGATTCGGAAGAAGTCTGATTGGGAAGAAGTCTGAGTGGGAAGAAGTCTGATTAGGAAGTCTGGTATTAGGAAGAAAGTCTGATTAGGGGAAGAAGTTCTGATTAGGAAGAAGTCTGAGTAGGAAGAAGTCTGATTGGGCAGAAGTATGATTTTGAAGAGGTCTGATGGGAAGAAGTCTGATTGGGAAGAAGTCTGATTGAGAAGAAGTCTGATTGAGAAGAAGGCGATTGGGAAGAGGTCTGGATTGGGAAAGAAGTCTGATGGAAGACGTCTGCTTGGGCAAGAAGTCCTGTTAGATTGGGAAGAAGTCTGATTGGGAAGAAGTCTGAGTGGGAAGAAGTCTGATTGGGAAGAAGTCTGATTGGGAAGAAGGGCAAAAGGCTGATTTGGGAGAAGGGCAGAAGTATGATTGGGAAGAAAGGGCAAAAGTCTGATTGGGAAGAAGTCTGATTCGGAAGAAGTCTGATTGGAAAGAAGGGGCAAAGTCTGATTGGAAGACGTTGATTGGGAAGAAGGGCAAAAGTTCTGATTGGGAAGAAGTCTGATTGGGAAGACGTCTGATTGGGGAAGAAGTCCAATTTCAAAAAGTGAGCCACTTGATCTGATGAAACCATAAGCTACAAAAGATGCCAAAGGTAGCCTGTATTGGATTTGACGGGGATTTCAGAGATGTGGGCAAAGCTCTGCTATACCAACCAAAAGTATCTGTGAAAAACTTGCAATGACTCCCTGTGAAAAGAATTACAGAAAATAGTGAGCTGATAGTCTCTCTGGTCTGTAGCCGGCTGGTATATGTTGGCACAGAACAAAATGCTGTGTATAATTGAACCTTGCCTCGGAGCTTAGTGTACCATCTGGAATTTGATAGGACATTTTGTCGTATCAGTACAATCCGAGATGCATTCTAGATGCAAAGCAATAGATGTGAAAACAAATACAGAATCAATTTGCAAAGCATAACCAGACCAGAATGCAACTGTTCAAGATGTGCATGTTTTGTAAGTGTATGGTTTAGCTGCAACATATTGGTACACTTTGTTTGGTACCATTTAAAAAATCTTAAAGTAAACTTGTGTCAGTCCCCCTGGTAAGATGGCAGTCTGAAACATGACCCTCAGATGACATTTGACCCTAGGCCATGACTTTAAACTCATCCACAGATGAAGGAACTCCTATTCAACCTTAACCCCAAGTCAGAGACTGTACAGGGATAAACATTTACATCATGATGCTGTATTACGTTTCATGGCGGTGCGTTTCCCCTCGAGCTCCTCACGTCACATTGGAAATATTCACTTTTCCATTTCTATTGGCACATCTTTTATATATGCCCTGGGGGGGGGGGGGGGGGCCGACAGCATTATTAATTACAAACCATAATATACATATCCCATTCATCTAAATGTATACTGAAAAAAACTATATACAACATATAGTGATACACATTATGGTTAGGTACCATGGACAACCATATTATGTTACAAATATGTAGGAAAAAATGCATCTTGAACATGATGTTTTGATAGATCAAAACACCGGGTGGTTTAAACCAATCCTAACAATGAAGGTTCCAGTTTTTGCATGTATGGCTCAAGTTAACTTGTTTCATAGTCCATAATTTAAAATCAACCAACATTATAACATCATCATTCAATGGAAGTGTAGTTTTGAAAGACCGCATCTAATTTCCAAAGTATTATGGAGCCTTTGAGTCATGTGGTCTGTACACGTTCCAAGGCGAAGAGGCTTAGTGTAGGGTAAATCAGGTTAGTCATTTCTTTACCAAAAAATTCCACATGTTTGTAGCGGCAAGTAAAGAATAAATATATTAAACAAGTTGTATCTTTAAGACTGATACTCAGGGCTCAACATTAAAAAGGGCTCTAAAATTGAAAATAGGTTACCTCGAGCGCACTTTTTTTAAAACTAACATATATCGATAGTTGTGAAACCCAGGTTACGAATCCTGAGGTCGTAAAATTCGCATGTATTGCAAAAAATAGATATAACGCAATACAAGATGACGTCATTAAATTTTATTTAAAAATTTTATGTAAATTTTACAAAATTCGAAATGGCGGCCATAAGGGCATATTTTAATAAATACTATATCAGGCTTATATCAACATATTTGAAACTGTATGATCTTTGCATTTTGTGGAGAGACTTTTTTATTTAATTTTAAGTTTCTTCATTGACGCATGTACAAACTAACAATTTCCACCTGCAATTTCTCAGAACCAATTTGGGCTCTGTTTTCCGGGTCTAAAAATACTAGACTGAATATTTTCTCTGGTAAGCCCATATTTTTTCTAATTTATGTACATTGTTTTACTATTTGCATATACCTATGGATGTTCTTAGACAGAAAATCTACTTTTAATTTTAAAATATATACAGTTAGGTCCGCCTATTGCCACATTTTATGACGTCATCAAATTTGGCTCAGCGTGTAAAATTATGGATTTTTGTTTTTTATTGCTTAATATGAACCTTGCCCCAATATCTTTAAATCAGACCTTTTTAAAAGCTTCCAATGATATTATTTGCCATGGATGAACGAAAGAATATATCAATTTTACTTGCTTCTATATAAAATGAATTTAAAATCCACTTTTCTTTTCTGCGAATTATTATTACCAGTTAACACCTTTTGAGCTCCATGAACCTTACCGTATTCTAGAGCTTTTTCTTGAATTGTGACTATAAAAGTTAGTTGCAGTGGTTTAAAAAGGGTTTAGATATAACTTTGTAAGTAAACATAAATGGTGACCTATCCATGTTCAAATGTTTATACTAG
Source organism: Ophioderma brevispina (assembly GCA_023653785.1). Taxonomy (NCBI): domain Eukaryota; kingdom Metazoa; phylum Echinodermata; class Ophiuroidea; order Amphilepidida; family Ophiodermatidae; genus Ophioderma; species Ophioderma brevispina. The sequence goes on along the minus strand of JAMKCH010038376.1, from coordinate 9,907 downwards.
GACGCCCTCTGTTGTTTTACCATAGGCAAAGCACCCAGGTCCTAAGACACTATTGCATACTTTTAATTTCAAATTCAGATTACAAATCATTGAACAGTGTCTAGACAGTGTTACAATGCTTTGTAAGTCTGAATTCTGGATTATGCTATTTGCATTTTCTCTTACCTGCATAACCCCCTCATCTACCTAGAGGTGGGGGGGGTCCCATGAAGTTTGCCACCGGTGCTGCTAAAATGCCAAACGCTTCCGGTTAATCATTTTTCTCATCCTTTCCGGTATTTTAGAGATATAAGGTAGCAACCTTCACCGGGGTTAGGGCATTCCGTCAAAAGTCCGAAAGGGTCGACGTGGTTGCCACCCTCGAATATTAATATGGTACATTAAGTTTATGTAAAGCTAGTCAATTGTTGTAATTTGGAGCTGAAAACACGCATGAAAATCCGATATTTGTAGCACTAAATTTGATTGTCGCTTTCTTATGACCTTATGACGTCATTATTACGCCATACTAGATATGTGTAATCTTTGTGTTGACACCACCCACCCCCTCCCACCCCTCCCCCACCCCCAGTGAACTCGCTCCGGTGCGCTAAATGCCAAAAACTTTCAGAGCTTCTAGGTAATCGTTCTCTCATCCTTTTCCGGGTCATTTTAGCGAAAAAAAATGTGAAGGTAGCACCTTCACCGGGGTTAGGGTATATGCCGCAAAAGTCGAAGGTTAAGGGGTGGGTCCACCAAGATAATTTCTGGTGCTTTTTTTGAAAATTTATGCCCCTGGAATTGCTCTAAACCTATGTTTATTTAAACTCGCCAAATGCCATCATTTATAGCGGAAAAAACCCGCATGAAAATCCGATCTTCCTACGTTTTTTTTTTTTAGCGCAAAATTATATTTCCCCTATTTTCTGTGGAAATGCCAAAGGTGGGCAGGCTTTTGTCCGACTTTTGTGCACTTGCTGACTCATTGTGACGCCATACTAATATGTTGTACTGATTTTGGTATCAATGAAACTAAGAGACACATAGCAATCCACTGGTATCAATATCATACGCATCGGCTGCTTTATAATAAATCTCGAGGATGCCCCCCTTGGTAAACGGTTACAAAAAAGGCTTTGGCAGAGAGGGTGTAAGGCACCAGTTGCGCACTTTGGGGAACTCACGTTCCTTCTCAGGCCTGTCAAACCCCTGTTTAGTCACTCAAAGCCTTTGTACTCGAGCTGTGTTACAAATGTGTTCTAACTCCCGCTGGATATTATCCAATTTTTGAGAACGACAAGTTTGAAAACAGTTAAAAAGGGACAGGTGGAGATTTTTTTCGAGGGACGCATTTTCTTTTTCTCAATTTTGATCTTGACGGTAAGTAAAGAAATCCAAAACTATGTTTGAATTTGCCTGCTATCGTATCGTCTCCATAGAAGAGCTGCTTTGTTTTGTTTTTTTGTTTGTTTTTGTCGTGCCAGAAAATTCTAAATCAATCATCTGAATGATCTTTTACTACCGACGGCGTTTTAAGCCTTTTCAACTTCAGTGTGGATCTAATACAAACGTAACATTCCCAAAATGTAAAAAAGAAACGGGTTTGAAAAATGGGGGCACTTTATTCTTGAAATGTCCCCTGTATCTCGTTGGTGCATAAGGTCCTTCTTTCTGCACTCCCGTTTGTGATAAAACAACTTTGCCGTTGGATTTTCGTTAAACCAAACTCTGGTCTTGACGGAGGAGATCACACAACCACAATAACAAGAAAATCGGTTATATAAAGATTCAAAGTAGCGGTCCAAAATCATATTTAAGACGCGTCAGCAAAAAATTGATAAATCACTTTCCCAATGGACTTTTTCTATAACCAATGACTGCATATACAGGGACATAAAATCACTTACATTGATGAAATAAAAATTCAAAAAAATCCAAATTGGAATTTTGATAGTTGCCACGAAATGCGTATTAATGCGAATGATTATAAAACCCCTGGCCGATTTTAATTCTTTTCACCAATAATATTCGCAAGGCTAATTTTAGCAATTAATAACGAAAAAAACGAAATCCTGCGTCCACATTGTGCCCCCACCGCCCCCATTGCATGCTATGCAAACCGTAGAGTGTTAATGAATTCATGTAGATGTCTATTGTGTCGAACCCCTTCCATTGTCGCTGTTTTCACATCAATGTCCTCATATTAGGCGCGAATGTCAAAGTTAGGAAATTCACATTTCCTAATATGCCACTCTTATCTCCACAACAATAGGACTAAACCGAACAAATGTAAACTGCACAACCGATTCAATAATAGGTTATTCAAATGTCAAAAGGGAAAAAAAGCCACAAAAGACATTGTTTATCTAAGGTGACCCTAAGTTGATTCAATTCTAAAATTTTACACAAATAATGCGTACCAAATATTTTTCAGAATGCTGATAAGCAGTGAATAATTATGTCTATTACCTCTTTGAGGACTATGTTAAAGTTGGCAATTTGCCTTCTGACATCAATAAGAACACTGCTATACCATAAGCCGTAGAATTTATGGCAGAGATGGTATCATTTTTGTGACTGGCGAGATAAGACATGTCAGTGTAGATTGTTGAAGAACATCTGAGTTCACGCTCGGCAATCATTACGCTGAACTCATTACGTTTGCTATCCCTGAAACTCTCTCAACACATTGGCAATGTTTGAATGGACAACTGATCGTGAAGAAGTTTGGAGATAATCATAATCAATGAGATTTATAGAGCGACTTTTACAATGTAGGCAAAGCGATAAGAAAGAAAAAGAAAGCAAAGAAAATATAATTAGGAAGAGGTGGGATTAGTCAGTTGCTTCTGAAAGTGGTCTGTTGTCTTGGTACTGACCCCAAGGCTAAGGCATTCCAAAGGCGGAGCACGATGAAAATGCCCATCGTCGGCCATCTTCCTGTCACTAGGAACATCAAACTGACAGCCATGCAGTCTGGCGAACATGAAAATAAGATGAGATTATTGGCCGGGATTGATGAATGAAAAGCTTTATGGGTTAAAAGAAGAGCTTTAACGTGGATCCTTTGGGCATGGAACCAATGAAGAGAGTCTGTAGGCATGGTAGGAGAGGCGAGGCATGCGTGCGCTTGGGCTGTCTAAATAATAAGCCGATATATTTGCCGCAGAGTGAAATATTCTCACGTCGAAAGCACTTCTGTTCCAGTATGCACCTGGTTGATGAAGGACGAAGTAAATATTAACTCATCTACGTAGATGTAGCAGCAGGAATAATTTTGCAGTTAGGCAATTGTCATCGTGATCACTCCCTAAATTAGTCATCACTTCTTCAGGAGGATGCCTCACATCTGTTTGTCCATAAACTGATAAAAAAAGACTTTGAACACACATGTCCATGTAACTTTCATATGAAAATACTTGTGGAGAAAATGGTCATATAATACTTTAATTTAGTCACATCACATTACATCATTGAGGGAGGAATTGGCGTTGGCGGTATGAAGATCACCAACCTTCGCTATGCTGATGACACTACTCTGGTGTGTGCAAAGCGGGAAGAGCTGCATGGACTACTGCCGCGTGGTCAACATGCAAGTGAAAAGAATGGCCGCGTTGAACCAAAGAAGAACCAAAGAAATTGTTCTGGATCATCACGACTAAGATGGCATTTGCCATTAGATGGTCATCTAGAAGATGTGTACAAGAATTTGAGTACTTTGGTTCGCTCATATAACAACAAGGGCAACAATACCGCAATATCAAGAGAAGAATGAGCTATTCAAGGAACGTCCACCAAAACATGATAAACTCTGGGAAGAGTAGAGGATTTTCAACGTAGCTAAAACTGCGGCTGCTAAGGTCAGCTGTCCTTCAGTGTTGCCACCTATGGATGGGAATCTTGGGCACCAACTTAAGTGTAACAACCCATTGATTCGTTCTGAAAGTGTGATTGTTATAGGAGTCTTCCGAGGATATCTGGCAGGACAAAATAACAAATGAATCGGTGTTGGAGAAGATTGCTTCAGGCCTGAATAGTTAAGGACAACTTAACAGAGAGGAAGCTGAATATTTTGTCCCCTTATGAGAAGAGAGCCACTCATTGAGACAGCAAATCATTCAAGGTGTCGTGAAGTAAAGAGAAGAGTCATCCGGCACAGCTTTGACAGATGGATACAGGAGTTGATGAAATGGATATGACAAAAGCTACAAATTTGGCAAGGCTGAGGAAACGGCAGCTCTTGTGAGGCCGACAGCAGTTCTTGTGGGCACCATCTGACATGATAAGATAGATTACAGTCATTACATCAAAATAGTGATGTAATTAAAATCATGGGCGATTCCTTGGTACCAATTGATTTAAAAATATGAGGTGGAAACGTAGATTTTTCATTTATGGTGGAATGTCGTACCTCCGACGTGGCCATTTTGGAACATCGCACGCATTGTGAATCACTATGTAACATGTGATTTCACTAGTGGCCGTTTGTTTTTCCTATGTTGATATTTGAACCTGCCAGTGGACATTTATTTCCCCTTCCTTTTTAGATATTTCGACATTAATAATATTTATGTCCTATGTCTTGACATTTTGAGTTATTTGTTGATTATGTTGTACAAGTGGGCATTTTACTGAACAAAAAAATACTAGGGTAGTTTTGCGCTTGATAGTAGTGCATCAAATGTGTTTAATTGAATTGACAATAACTCCAAAGCCATCCAAAATACGCAAATTCTGTTAGAGATTTCCTCGAAACAAATCTACAGACCCTGTTTTGAGTGCCTCATCGGCAATATTGCACAAATTTCAAGGGGGAGTAGAACTAGGATAAGGGGCGTTCTATAGAAAGCATATCCCAGGCGGTGCCAGACAAGTTAACATCTTGTCTTGATGAATGTGCCTTATGAATTTTTGATATAATCAACATCCCAAATATGACAAATGCCGTAAAGCAATGGAGGTATATCAGAAGAAAAAAGATCGCAGAATGAGACAATTCCGTCTTTATCATGTATGGCTATTATGTGTTTTTCTTGGCATCTTAAATATTTGAGAGCTCAAATTATAGCACCTGACAAGCGTATGCATTCAATCCAGCATGTCTTTCGTATGCCAACTAACTTAGCCATTTTTTAAGCAACCCATCTGTCTGAAACGGTGAATGGACGGAAAGATTGTTATGGGAAACCTTATTCTTATAATGATGCTTAATGAGCCAATTCTGCATGACCAGAAACAGAATTCGTGTGTGGAAGGTAAATGTCTAATGGCCTGAACAATTGCAATGTGCAAAACCAGTGTCCCAGTGGTACACTGGTCCCGCTTGTGCACAGGTGCCGTGGAGCATGTGGACTTGTCGTGCGAGGCAAGACCACCTATGAACGATGAGAGTGGATCGTAGTGTACACAAAGTCAGGTAATCACATACATTAGCAACAACAGAGAAGGGGACGGCACAGAGGAAGTCCATTATAGCTACCTTCCTCGTGTTTTTCGACATTGTGAACACGTACACACACTGTGCTGTTTTATCAAAACAGCAGCAGGTCTGAAGACCTAGAGATTCTTGTTCTTCTTTCCATAACATGGTGTTCAAATTATTACCAACACTACTCTAAGGAAACATTCTAAAGTTGGCCTTATAATATCAAAATAAGAAGAAAGAAAAAAATTATTTTAAAGATAACAAATGAGACCATACTATAACCTCAATATTTAGAGTAATGTTTACCGTATAATTTTGCCTATAACAAACACAGAGGGCGCCCTAATTGAATTTGTGGCATAGAATCTCTTCACTTTTTACTTGCAGTCTGCTCAAGGTTTCAAAATGTAATGTATGTATAGAACTAATTTTTGCCAAGCATTCCAGAAGTGTTAGTTGAAATTTTCCAAGTCTGAAGGAGCTATAGTTGTTAAAAAATGTACATTCGAGAAAATAGTTTAAGTTAGATTTTTATACAGACATCTCAATGCAATAATTTGTATTGTTCTATCGATCAGCAATGGTAAAATATAACACTGCCGCTCTAGAGTGCTGAACTTAAAATATTGGATGAAAGATCTCGATATTAAGCAATAAAAGAAAATTCGTATTTTTTGCATATTGAATCAAAAAATTTTGATGACTCATCAACTTTTGGCCAATAAATGACATAGATAATATATTTTGAATCAAACCTAACTTTTCTTTCTTAAAAACTCCACACGTCTATGAAACAGTTAAAAATGTGCATAATAGATAATATGTGTGCCTACAGAGCAAAGAGACACCATTTTAGAACCCAAAATAAACGAGAATGGCGTTTCGAGAAAATCGCAATTAAAAATTCTTATTTTTACATACTCACTGAATGAAATGAAATTAAAGTTCCTCTAATTAAGTGTTTGAACATGATATAGCTTTTTCAAATAAGTGAAATGAAAGCTTTAATTTCATTTTATTCAAATATGGCCAAAAAACAGAAATTCCACCAATTCAGATTTTTTTTCACCAAAAATTGATTGCGTCAACTTGTATTACGTAATATCTATTTTTTTGCATCCCGGCAAATTTTAAAACGAGCCTCTAGATTCCATCCTGGGTTTTAAAATAGCAGATAATGTTACTCAACAAAAAGTTCTTTCGATGTACCCTCCTCGTCTTCTGTTGGGTCTGAGCCCTGACTATGATGTACTGTAATGCTACAAAAGGCTACAGTTAAAAGAAATCCCATGGGTGTATTATATTTATTACATGTAATAATAAGTGATTGCCCAAGGGCGACACAATCCACAGGGTGCTTTCTATAAATAATAATAATATTTTTTGTGTAGTTTTAACCGCGCGACATATCACGTAACCGTGCTCAAGGCGCTGTGCGGGCTGGCCATGAAAGTCGCTCATCACATCAGAGAAACCATAATACCAGAACCGATTTAGCCAAGACGCTCGATTTTAGAAGCAGGAGGAAACCGGAGTACCCGGGGAAAACCTGCGGTAACGATTATGGATCGGAAACCAAATTCCAAGTAAGTGTCCACCGAGAACGAACCCCAACCGGGGATCGAACCAGAAACCTCAATGGTGAAAGGCTAGGGAAGATACCTGCGCAACCCGTTCTCTAGACAAATTTACTGTAATTAGCCACAAAATACATCATTCTTTTTAAAGATGCAAGTTACTGTGGGCTAACAAAAGCACAAAGTTGCTCAGGGGGTGGCTTTTTGCAGGTTTTATACGAGAGGGTAAGTTGTAATTAATTTCCATTCCAGTGATTATATTCCATCCAACAGGTAAGCAACAAAGAATTTCTGAAACTAAAGCAAAGTGTGACGTTATTAGATCGAATGATCCTAATCATTACACTCAGTATATTTTTTATTGAGCATCACGTTACGCACCACAATTGTGCTGATCTGTGTGCTTGGTACATTAGGTGAAATTAATTTGCAATGCTCGTACATTGCCCTGTATAGTTTGTTAGGGAGTATACATTTGTTAAGAATTTGTTGTAATCATAAAATGTTCACCATTTACTGCCTGGACGGAACTACGTCTGTTAAAACTAAAAAATTGACTGCATTGTGTATTTCAGGTGAAGTTATTTCTGAGCAATTTTGCTGTTTCCATTTCCCCAATGCTTCTTTTTGAGAATAGCACCATCCTAACTCTGGACAATTTTAAACCGATCTTAAGGTTTTTTTTTTTTTTTTGCAAACTGCTTATCTATAATTTAAAGTATCACTTTGCCTCTCCAAATCTCCATATTATTTGATGGCAAAACTTTAAGTGCACACACTAAATTTCATTTTCAACAACTTAGCAAAACGTACTATTGGAATGAATTGAGTTGATACCAGCTTTCTAAATCTGATACCAGTAGTCAAAAACCCCCGGATGCCATGTCATTGAAACAAATTCTAAAAGTGAAAAATATTTTCCAAGTACTCTTGGTCTACATGTCTAATTGTACAACAAATCATATACTCTAGAAAGTGCATACATGTACATCATGTACATACATGTCTATAAGATCAAATGTACTACAGATTTGCATGCAAAAACACTATCAGTCCTTTAAATCATAACCCCATATCACCCAGTTTATCAATCTCAGTGCTTAGAGTCCTCTGACTGATTGATGTAAAAGGGTATCGTAGCACAATCCATCTCCCGACGGGTCGGAACTATGAAAGTCAGTGGCAGAAATAAGAGAAACGGTTATCATGCAACAGCTAAAAAAAAACGAAACGGAGAGTGTCCGTTGGCCTGGTGTGCCACTTCACCAAGGGAGCGGAAAAGGATAGTCATTATGAAAATAAAGATGACTTTGCTTGCTGAGATATGAATACTCTTAAGTGGTATGGGATTTCATAGTGAAGATTTCTTGTGGTTTATTGTCAAGTTTCTCTCCAGGAAAATTGTGGTGTATGTATTGCATTTTGCTTAGTATAAGAATGCTTTATCCTGAGTATGCAGATTTTTCAGAAGAACCAGCACTGAAGTTAAGATAAAGGGGTCAACAAGGCTAACTCGTATTTACGCGATGCGTAAAATATGTCTCCCGCCGATATCGCGATCACTAAGTAATGACTAAAACTGTTACAGTCCACCCTAATTTTGGCCACCACTAGCGCACCAAAATAAAATTTGAAAAAAACTTGTAAACGTTTTTGGTGGTACTCGAGAAATCTTAAAATTCATCGTGGCACAAATCCCTGAAAATTCACTAAATTTTGTAAAAATATAATAATTATATTCAATTTGCCACGCTATTTTTGAAAAAAAAACCCCCTATCATGTAGACCACATTTCTTTCAATTTGACCTACCAAACGAGGTCTAGAAAGGGGCAAACAACGAATTTTGCATGTTTTCCACATTTTTCCAAGAAATGGTAACAGGCTGGCCACCCAAAAGACTGACCATGTGTAACCAACCAAACTAAAAGAATACTTTCATGAAACATGTACTCGGAATAATACCTTTGTTGTAGTAACTTCCCCCCACCTAGCATTACGCTGCTATTGCATATTAATAGCTCATTTGCATATTTAATTTGCCCGAAATAGGCCAAAATCTAATCAGGTCGAGAACTTCTCCGCCCACTTCTTTCCACCACGTTACATCACTATACGCCTTACAGAACTCCAGAAACTGTACACAAGCCTTGCTGGAAATGTTCATAACTTAGGCAATAGATACTTAATTATCATATTCTTACGCCCAAAATCTAATAGGTCGAGAACTCTCAACCCGCTATCATTTCCACCCAAGTTAACCTCAATCGAGCACCTCACACGGAACTCCGATAAATCGTCACAATATGGTCCTATGTTGACATTTTACTGTGCAATATGTACCTTTTTTGGGCCTTGACCTTTCCCGCCCCCCACCGCTGACCGCCCAGGAGGACCCTGGGGGTATGAATTACATGGTTATAGGGTTTCCCCTACCTACAAATATACCCAATTTGGCTATCTAACTCTCCATAAAACAGATATGCCTCAAATGTCCCCGGGTTACCATTTTTATCACGGACCCTCATCACGGACATACATACGGACTACTACGACTACGACGGAGCCCATTTTAGTCCCCTCCCGAACTTCCGTTCGGCGGGGACAATAATGTTTATTTATACTTACGATTTCTTACTCAGGCAAATATACTTGAAATGGTATAAATGCAAATTACTTCTTGGTAATATAAAACAACGTCTTTTGCAGCATTGACCCACCAAAAACCACCAAAGATTGTATGAGAAAACCATCCATTTTCATAGAAGAAACAGCACTTCTATTAGCTCAATTACTTGATCATAAGATCTAGTACCAAATATTCTATATATTTACTGGATGCACTTTAGAACCCTAACACAACTTGATTACTCACAGGATACCACATATGGCAATTTTGGTGGGAAATTGTGGTAATAATGTTTACC
>JAMKCH010038375.1:0-14113 GCA_023653785.1 Ophioderma brevispina | reverse complement strand
TTACATAATACATGTGCTGTTATTGGCAGATGATAGCCTGGCTATACCGATACATCTTGTGTAGATTGTCCGCCCCATCCAGATTTTCGAGTCGCTAATGGGAAAGAAATACGATCTCTATTTTCTATCATTTTATTACAACAGTATTTTAGCTGTAATTGCACTGTAATATTTACAGTGTGTGCGAGAGTAACCACATTATGAATAATTCGCATTTGGCACCCCGCATTTTCACGTTTCATGTCCCACTTGTAAAACACTAGATTAACAAGCACATAATAAAATTGCAAAACCTTAAATAAAATGCCATAAAATACAACATAAGATTCTTTTTTGTTATTCCTGCGGTGTTTTTCTTGTTAGTTTCTGTTATTTTGCGGATATTTTGGGTACAATACCCAATGAAGCTCGGCTCCACAGACCAATTACATCCTACGTCCTCTCGTTGTTAATTTGCCCCTGCGAATCCATTCCTGCGAATGTTATGGCCCCAGTATTAAAACTCTAACAGATACACTTGTCCAGTGTGTAACACATTCACCGACCTATGTCAGATACCATCCCTAACATGTTACAACATTCTGGTAACTGTCTGTACCCGGAGTCTGTACACGATACATGAGCCGTAATGACAGATAGGAATGTATAAAAAATTTATTACTACGTGTGTTATTGGCTTCACTGGACTTCGGCGATGTTGTAATTTATCAAGGACTTTTATGGCACATATTGAACACAATGAATTGAATTGCGTAGCACCAGTTTAATCTGAAGTGGTGTACTCGCCAATATTTGGGCTGTAGTAAATAGTGTATACCAGTACCACCATGTTCGGACTTACGGGTACCATGCGATCATAGCGCTTTGCAGGTAGTTAGAACTCGATGGTTTTGTTCGTCTTTATAGTATAGACTATCGTTGCCCGCGCTTCGCCGGGCACCTCTAGCTGATTTGATGGACGGTCACTAAACTGGGTTGATCACTCTTCCATTACGCAATATTTCAGAGACATTACAATAATTTTTCTCCAAACCTCCTTTATTTGACTTTTATGCTCAAATGTTGTAAATCAGTGAAGCTGTCAGATTTAGGCCCCCATCAACATGAGCTATGAAGCCAGTGAACATACTTACTACTGCAAAGTGAATCGCGGGCAATCGCAAACTGATTGAGTGGAGCGGTCAATAAATGGCCACTATTTCACGTGATGCAAAACTTCAGGACATTACAGTATTTTCTCCAAGCCATCTACTTTAGCCTATTTTGCCTTTTCGCTTTCACAATTCACACTTAACATTCACTGGCCTTAAATCGTGTTAAGAGTCGGACTCGCTATCAAGATTTCCCCCAACATTAATGAGCCAGGAGGAAATTTACTTTACTGCCAACATTGGGACCAGCCAAAGAACTCCCACTCCCAAAGACCCGCTCAGTTGCGTAGTTGGGGGTCGGAGGAAGTGACACTAAATTGCCATGCAAAATTGGGGAATTTTGAGGCAAATCAGCCGTTTTGGACCTAACCCTCCCGGACGAATTTTTTCATTGTCGGGCGCCTTTTTCCCTGACCGCGGCTTTTGCCCCCGCCTCCGAAAACAATGCTGCCCCCCCCCCCCCCCCGCCTACAGATGTAACTGGCTCGTACTGGGGCCGCCTTTTAGGGTGAAGGCGGCCAATTATTTATGGGCCAAATAGCTGCAATTAGTCCAACAATAACTGTAATTATACGATATAATAATATAGTTCTAATGTAAACATCGCCCTACTGTTGCTCGAGGCGGGCACTAGTAGGATTACTTGGGCCTTTTTGGTATAAGTTGATCACCCCTGTCTTTTTTGGGACTTTTTGAACATCTCCTCCCCTACTAACAATTGGGCTTTTCCTTGTCAACATTTCTCTAAATTTTTGGACCGCTTCATCCACAAATTAATAAGAGAAAGCAGGTCCACTTTTCATTCTCTCATCAGATATGTATAGCAATAATTATGTGTGCCAATGTGTATATAGGTTTAGCTTGGAGATCCAACCAGGCAATAACTTTTGAGCCAATTTTTTATAATTAATGGAAATAACAAGCGATAGGCCTATGTGTCGTATCATTATCTGGGAGAGAATGAGAAATTACATGCTTTTCCCCCTTGAGAAAAAATCTTTTACGTTAGACCTATCTCATTATCTCTTACAGTAACTGCTTTTTCTTACGCCAATATGAGTCTCACTTATTTAGTCTTCCTGTAGAACCCTTTTTTCATGCCAATTTTGGTATGTAAGCTTTTTTCCAAATCTTATACAATATGTTGAAAATTAAGTCCAATCTCCTCAATCTGAGCCAACAGTTTTCTCAAATTTGCGAAAAAGGTCAAAAATTTTGAATAAAACATGGCAAATTTGTCCTCGTTATATTTTCTGAACTGGTATAGCTGGGTCCTTTTTGGCCAAACTCAATATAGATATGAGCCCTGCTTCCAGATTCCTGCGTCCCTACCAAAACAACTTAACCCACGGCAATGTCAATATTTTTTCATATACTCTCCTTGAAACCAAAGAATTGAACAATAATAAAAAATAATAAATAATAACAAATTCACAAAAATCAATACCCTGTTTGGCATTTGGCTGTTTTTCCCCCAAAGAAACCCGGTTTGGCACGTTCGCTATCAGCGAATGCCCCTAGCTTTGGGAAAAGTACATCTGAAGCCAAACTTTTGCCAATTTGCTAAAAAGGTAAATTTGCAGGAAAGATTGGGCAAAGGTATCATACGTTAAGTGAAATTTGGCGGCAAACATCTTCATCTCTCTGCATGGTGATAAGAGCTGTGTTCCCTTTTTCGCCTCACTATTGATACGTGTTCTACTTTTCCAGACCCAAAACCAAACTTAGACCACGGCCAATATCACTATTTTTGGTCATCAAAGACCTACTCCTTTCAAAAAATCAGAACAATATTGCCTAAAAATTACAATAAATACCTACACCCCTGACTTACAACATGAGGTGATTTGGCTTTTTGCCACTATTGTTTTATATATTGTATTTTATTTTTGCATTCTACTGATATTTTTCAGTAAAAAGTAAACTGCGTCATTTACACAATTCATAAACCAATATAGGCAGATATGTAGGCTGTACGGATACGTCCTGTTTAAAGTATTTACTGGCAGAATATTATCGTAAAAACTTACCACTGTATTAATTGGCGCGATTGTTGATACACTACAACGCCGGTATTTCACAGTTGCAAAAACAATAAACTAATCAATTTTGCAGTCATGTTGCAAGATATCAAATAAAATGTTTAAAATTACACACTGGTATTGAAGTTTACAACATAAGTGATCTTGGAAAGAGTTCCATATTACCACACCCCAAACCCCAAAACCCTGGCTTGTGATGTTTCACAGGAACACATTCTTTTTCAATTAGGGCCCTACAATAACAATACCTAACCCTAAGCCAAAATAAAAAAAAAAAAGAGTTTGTTGCTTGTAGACTTCGAAGAGGGGTACATATGGAACTCTTACCGAATATTTTTTTTTGCCGCTGGTCGCTGGTGTTTTATCTGTTTGGTTTCTTTAGTTTGCGATCTTTTGAGTAAAATATTACCAATTGAAGCTCGGCCCCCTTTTACACGATACATGAACCAGTAAACATGCCATGTATTTAACGTACGATCTTTACATCATGTTTTAAAGTCTCATCCCCTCATCGTTTTAAAAACGTTCATGTCAGGGTCTTTGGTCAGCTGGCCGCGCTGTGTTTTTATTTTCTCAGGAACTTAATTTACATATTGACACAAAGAAATTGAATTTTTTAAATATTTGAAAGTTTATTATTTTGTGTTTGCTGTAGTTGTTAGTGTAATTATGTCACACCATGTACTGAAATAAAACTGGTAGTCATCGCCATAGCGCTTTGCAGATATTTAGAACCGGACGGTTAATGTACAAAAAAAGCTAGGGCACCAGCGAACATTTAGCTGATATTTTTCGCAACGTGAGATGGTTGTCAATGACTACCTAAGTTCTGGCATAATCTTAACACAGTGAAAGTAATTGTTAACATATTGTTTGAGAATCAATTGGATCATAGTTAAAGAGTGTACTAATATCGAGATTATTATTTATAATTAAGATCATCCTACTTGTTCATCTACAGCTTCCGTTTCTAGGACAATCAAAAAGCGAATTTTGACATCCACTAGAAAACCATCTCTGGGGACTCGCAGCAAGGCTATCTCTAACAATTACGTCATCTCCAAGTCTCCATCCACTTCGTCTATACCCTCATGACGATTAACCAAAACCCACACAAACCACGCAAAATACCTAATATCGTGGCCCAAAAACCCATACCGCGGTCTCCAAAACGCAATATACACATCAATTAAGATTTTGTCGTTATTTAGACACGCAAATTTCCACATCTTAATCAAACCTTTACGGCAACAAATACTACATCCCGACAGCACTCGCGAGGGTAGCCTGGGAACGTGGTAACACAAACCATTTTCGTTAATGTTCCTCATACCCTAAATGACGATTACCCACAAACCACAAAAAAAACCCCTACCTCGTCAAAACCCACACACGCGGTCCCAAGAACGCAAAATACCGCCCATCAATGAACTTTTTGTCTTTATTCACGCATCTGCCTCGATATCCCAATCACATTTGGCAGCGACAGCGACCGATCACTAACATCGCAGACAGCATCTGGAAGGGGTGGCCCTGGAACGGGTAGCACCCCAAAATGTCGGATCGCATGGAAAACGGGCTTCTCAGTTTTATAGCGGCAGCCGTGTCCGTACGTCTATGTTATTAGATTTGAAGTGGTATAAATATCATTATCTAATTAATTACACGGTTTGCCCCCGTTCTTCGCGACGGGTGCAACCGCTAGCTGATTTGCATGGTAAGCGGTCACTAAAAACCGGGTGGATCAGTCTTCTATAATTGTAAATATAATATTTTTCTCCAATTTTCTCCCATTTCTCACACAAATTTGGCAACAAAATCACCCTTTTTATGTCATTGGCTTGCCTTTCCGACCCAAAACCCGTTTTCGGCACTTCTCTAGTCAGCGAATGCCCCAAGCTCCGAATTTTCACCCCAAAGACAACGCTTTTTTTTAAAAAAATTTTAGAGGCAAATTTCCACAAAACATCACCTTATTTATGGCATTTTGGCTGCCTTTTCACCCAAGAACCCTTTTTTGGCACATTTCTCTATCATTGAATGCCCCAAGCTTTGCAAGCAGCAGCCTTAAACCCATTTTTTCTTAGTGCACTTCGCGCCAATTAAAACAAATATCATTTGAAAGACTATTTTCAGACGGAAAGTAAAACTGATTATAGCAAAATTGGTGGTTGTACAATTGTGTCCTCATGGTGGGGGGGGCACTCACCTATGACAAATGGTATGGGTGTAAGGCTCGCGCTTTCCAAACCCTGGGCATTCGGTGACCGAGAACTGAAAATAGGGTCTAACAGCCTAATTGCCCCCAAAAGGGCTTTCAGAGTGATAAATTGCCAACATTTTCGAAAATGCGTCTTTGGTTAGATTTTGCGAAAATGAAGGTTTTTGGGTGGAACATTTTTCTCCCATCAAAATAGGGCCTTTGGGTGAACAGTGGTAAAATTTCACAATATAAGGGTCTTTGGTTTGGTTATTTTTTTTTAAATGGGGGTCTTTGGGTGACAACGATTCTGAAAAAGGGATTATTATCAAACATCCTCTGCAAAAATCCTCTGCAAAAATCATGTTTGATTATGCCCTTTCACACACTATACACCGCGTGTGGACTTGAACTGGACATAAATTGAAATGCCAAACTTCGGACCTTATCGCCTAACAATAATTAACAAACAACCTGATTTTGCATTAGACCTACAAATCTGCAGATATTGTAATATTTCAAATATTGATTGAAGTGCAAAGAATTATTAAAAAAAAAAGAGGCTCGTTAGCTTTGGTTGTAAGATCCGGTGTATTACCATAATGATTACACTACTGACAATTGCCCAAACCAGCTAACGATTCATCGTATTTGGATTTTGCATATTGGAACTCCAGGCTTACATATGGCACAAATTAGCTCTGGTTCAGAGCCCTCGGTTTTTTGGTTTGTTTTGTGTTTTTTATTACTTTTTTTTTTGTGAAGTCGCGGTATTTGGGCCCTAACCTACGGAAATGTTCCTGGCTCTCACATACTCTCCATCAAACGGATTGAAATTATCGGCGAGAAACTTTACGGATTGGGTGGGATAAAGGCCATTTTCCCCTTCCCCGGGGTTTGTTTTGGGTAGGGAACGGCCTCCGAGAGTCTTGGAAGTAGACCCTAAGCTATCGACATTTTTTTTTCAAAAAGGGACCCAAACCTAGATCAAGCGGTGGAAATTTAGGGGCTCACATTTAACCCAAAGTTGCCCCATTTTAAATTTCCCAAAATGTTTGCATTTTAAGCAAATTTTTGCTCTCTGAGATTGAAGGAAATTTGACTAATAATTTCCCAACAATTTTTAGAAAAAATGTTGGTTTTCTGATTGGATAAAATTTGACTCTTTTCCAACAAATTTGAGAAACCTTTGAAAAAGAACACCATTGCTATACCAAAAATTAATGACATGAAAATTGATATCCCAGAAGGCTAATGGGACCATGTCTGTGGCCCTACCCCGTAGGTCATTGTGTTAAGAACCCCCTGAGAGCAATTCTATCAAAATTAAATCTTTATAAAAATCGGGCATGAGAAAATTTTTGAAAAAAACCGACCCATTTTTATTAATAACCTCGGGGGTCAATTTCTATCAAAATTAAATCTTTATATACTTAAATCGGGCCATCCCCTTTTATTCATGCCACTGCAGTTGTAAACCAGACCTGCTTTTTCTTCGAGCTAATAGCTAATATATCGCTAATTAATTACGTTAGGCCTAAAATGGTTTATTGTCATCGACCTCCTTCCACAAACCATGCCCTACAAACATTATCCACGGACGCGATTGCATAGATAAGTCGCGAAATGTCCAGTCACCTTCTGTAATATCAGGCGAATGTCACCAATTATTTCTTCCAAAATACTGTTAATGATACATGATGCATAATATAATGAATACAAAAAACTAGCGGTTAAACGTAATGTTCAACTGATATATGAGGTTCTTTATCCTCTTAATTTTTTTTTGCTTCCAAAAAATAAATAATTTTACAAATAAATATCAAAGAGGTGCAAACTGCCAACGCGATCACGATTTAAAACGCGAGAACAAAAGGTGCACGAATTTTGCGTCAAAATAACCTGTTGGGAGATCATTGCAAAGTCATTTCAATTAATAAAATACTACTTAGTACAATGCAATCTGAATGTTTTTTAACCGTCGGCCTCTTATTGGTTCTCTTTTATCAACTAGAAATAAATAATTTTACATAAATAGCCACAAAGGTCAAAACGGCGAAGGACCATCGGTAATTAAGCCACGAACTGAATGATAACCTCTTAACACTAATACTACACACCCACAATTAACGTACTACTCTTTGTCAAACCAACGGAATTCAATACGCAGCTACTACTGTTTACAACCTGTTTAGCTATGTTTACAACACGGTTATTTGGCAATCTCAATGGAAACTAAATCAATCTATCACAGTTTGAAGAACAAAAACCCCGATCAATCGAGAGACACGATGTGAAGGGTATTACCTGAATAGGGTCAACATCAACATGGGCGACCCTCCTGGTCAAACATGGCGCCTCCAGGGAAAACACCATGGCCGAAGTTCGATCTTTATAGTAGAGATTATAACCGGTATTTGTGATTCGTATTACCTTTTAAAATAATTACTGTTATAATATTTTTGCAACTGATGATTGTTTGATTGGCAAATCAAAATCTGAAATCATCTGAATCTGAATTCTGTTTTCGTGGCAGGATAAACAAATCTGCACCTGAACCTTATAATACCTTACTTAGTCCCGGTTTAGATGACGTAAACATATCAACCTTTTTAGTATATCACTGGACGAGGTTGTGGCTCAACACGCCATAATCCCCTTGCGTACCCAAGCTTTTTTTTTCAGGGGGCGGGGCAAAGGGGGAGCACATAGATTTTCAAGGGGGGGGGGCAAGCCTATATAAAATTTGTAGTATAGTGGTGGCTATTTAAATCACTAATAATTTTTCAGGGCAAGATTCCCCACAGGGGGAGCTGCCCCCTGCCCCATCTGGGTTACACGCCACTGCCTGCTCTTCAATATCACTGCAGTCTGTCCAGATTATATGTGAGCCTTAAGCAACCTTGCGGTATTTTTAAGCATTGAGACCACCTTTACTGTTTAATTATGGCTTAAGTAGTGAATCAAAGTGTTTAATTAAAGCTTCTGTTGGTCTCCATTTCGATGTGGTTAAGTGTTTATGCTTTATAGCAACATGATTGAAATGAGTTCCTTTTAGAGGGTGTATTTTGTGAATCCTAGCACAGCCACACCTGTTTTGGTTATGGTTCATAGATATGCACGAGAAAAGGTTACTTTCAAAACTTCAGTTGATTCCGACCAGGTGTCAACTTTTGATGTTCATACTAAATGTCTATATCACGATGATCCGTATGCCACTTTCGTTTACGACAGAAAATACAAAATTAAAAAGCAATTCACCAAAAATTTAACAATTTCTTCAGAGTAATCGAATTTGCACGTAGATTACGCACACGCATACTATACCTATGGCAACGGTTCTATGATATGAAAATCTCACTTTTTTAGGTAGTCGGGGACGATGCTGTGGATCAAGACTTGTTCCCGTTAAAGGTTTTTAAAAACTTTTGGTGATTTTTTAAATGCCAATTTCCCAAATGGCCTAAAAAGTGAGTTAAATCCTGTGTCAACGTGTGATACGGAGTGCGTATCGTAAAATCTATATCGCACGGGCAAACATGTTGTGAAGGTGGAGCCACTTCGGGCAAAGTTGAGGGAAATATTTCTATTCATCTAACTCAATTCCTATGGTTAAATTCGTTCTAAAAGTACACTAATCGTTTTACTCGATTTGCCAATGTACTTCACGAATGCATGGCACTGCACTTCGGATTCTGTGCCAGGGTACTGATTTAATTTAAGTTTTGTCCAAGCATTTTAAATTTGAACCTGGACAAACCAAAGGTATGCTAAGAAGTGTTTTTTCTCTCCGTTTTGATGATGTACTTTGGGAAGTGGTGGGTATTAATTGGAGTGGCTCACAAGATACACTTATTCATAGTTCATCTGAAAATAGAGAATGGGTCTGTAGAATTAGCATGAGAAACAACTGCGGGTAAAATGTGATCCTTCGTATATTTGTGTGTTGCAGTTGTTGCATATCCTGAAGAAACAGAAGCCTCATTATACACTTTGTGCTTAGTTCGATCTTGCTGGGTACTTCATGGCATACTTTACTTGTTTAGCAATGATGCCAACATTATATTTTTTAAATTCTTTTTTTAAGAAATTTCAAAATGAGACAATCACTGATAGTACCTATTAATTCTGCCTTGGGGAGGGGCTTAAGAAAGGTGGCCATTGGCTTTTTTAAAAGATTTTTGATAGTAGAGAGTTTCCAAAATGTCAAATTACAAGACAACTAACTGAAATATGCATTTTGGGTGGAGCTTTATTGAGGCCACTTGTGTTGGTGTAAGTGGGTCGATCAAAGATTACGCTTTGCGTGGAAATAGCTGTGTATGATTGTTTCTTTATTAGCTTCAATTAAAAAAATGTGAAGGGTGGGGGCAAAAAACAATCAGTTTGGAAAAAAGAAAAAAAATCTCGTCAAAATGGGTATTCTCCGATTCTCCATAAATCACAACCTATGTTAAGACGATCAATTATTTTCTTTCAGATACAAAAAAATTTCCTCCCCATTCCGTGTCGTAATCGAAAATGGGGCATTTCATGTTCCAAGGAACCTTAATAATATTTCATTTATTAAAAAAAATAAAAAAAATATTTCATTAAAAAAAACCATTACATAGTGATGGTTGAGTTAATCCAAGTCAAGGTATAAAGTCATTCAATTGACCAAATCCTTTCTATTGTTATCCATATTGTGTATTCATTTACAATAGAGGATTTTCACACTCTTCAAAAACGACTAAATTATGAGACTAGCACTCCTTAGAATTTATCTAGCATGGCATTTCATACCCCTAGAGATATGTAGCTTTTCAAAAAGTAGTGCTAGAATTTGTACCCTTCTTAGAAAAATTCCAATTTTCGTCAAAAATGTTTAGGAATATAATCCTATTTCCATGCGGGTGTTTGGCTCTATGATGGGAAATGACTAGTTTCTATATAATGAGAGCCTTTTAGTGTATAATAATGTCTTTAGAGTCGGCTAAAATTGCGAAATATATTTTCCACCACCTCCACCTATATTCATATTCAATACTTTCCTCCCTTTCCGCAACATATTACGTAATAGTGATGTCATAATGGTGATGTTGGTATTTCTTATTTTGATTACCAATGAAAGAAAAAACACAAGCTACCCCTGTGGTAACCAAATTAACAGGAATTGGATGTTCAGTAACGAAATCCAGGGGGGTGGTAACCAACCACCCCCCCCCCCCTCGGGAGTTTTGTACAAAAAAATGGCTCAGGTAACGAGGTTACATCAGTGGATATAAATGACTGTGTAAAATTTTATCAGCACCTTACTGGGTGCGTGTTTTTCTTCAATACTGATTGTATTTTTATAAAATCAAAATGCTCTTTGGATCTAATACAAAAAGGGGTGAGGTCAAAAAAAGGCTGTTCCGTGATGGGGGAATGTGTTGTGGTCCGCCATTTGAATGTTTAACATAACGTATATCTAAGCATATATTGTATCATAGAAAGTTTAGAGGGGAGGGGTTTGGAGGTTCATTATTTTTAATTTGCTGCAAAGATTTGATTTTGCCACCTATCAAATTTGTTTTTATTTATGTTTTTATATTCTTTTTGTGTATATTATTTTAATTGACAGAGATCGCCACTTTACTCGTGCATAGCTTCTAACAAAGATGTTGATCCCGTAGTGTCGTTCTGATTAGTCGTCCTTTGAATCAAATCAATAAGACTATTTAAGCTATTATGCACATACAAAGCGTCTAACAAAACAAAGATTTTCGTTCCCCTAGTGATCGTTCAGATTTCATCTTTACACTCAAATCAATAAGACTTTTTAAAGCTAATAATCACATTACAAGCTGTATAATAAAAAGAATTATCGTTCCCTTAGTGATCGTCCGGATTAGTCGTCTCTTCATAGTCGGTCCCATAGTGGTAATCTAAAAGGGGGGAACCTATACAAACAACTCACAAAACAAAAAAATACAACTACAAACCTTTTTAAAGCCTTATAATGAGACACTACATTGGGAACATTTAACACATTTTGACTTGATGTCAAATATACCCCTGGTACTAATTTTAACCACAAAAATTTTAACCCCTTTTTTACCAATGTTCCGCCCGCACCCCCCCACTGTTTCCCATAGGTTGGGTAACCAATATTCTTATTCAGACCCTTTAAACTATGAGAAAAACATCGTCAAACCTTCTTCCTCCCAAACTTCTAAATGGGATTCTTGTTTAAACCACTACTATAGCTTAGTACTCTGGACTACCATCGACTTATTTTTTCTAACTCAACATCCGCACTAACCCGTCCCGACGTCCTCGGGGTAAGAAACTGCCAACGCATTTTATGTCTCAGGATTGAAGAATGAAAGCGTCCGCCAGTACTGCTTTGCCTGACCACTGCACACGTCTGGAAAACCTTTGCGTCTTGATTCTGGAACGTTGAATGATGACTGGTAATCTCTTAAAGATCTGACATACTCTATACAGCACGAAACACTGTGGGACCACAACACCAAAGGCAAACATCAAGACTGGATTGTTTGAGAATGATGTTGAAATTCAAGCAGTCAGATAAGAAACGTCAGCTTCACAGAGCATATCTAAATGACAAAAGCTCACCACCAAAGAAGCAGCCTTCTGTAATATCCGGAGAACAGTCTAGTCAGACTTAGAATATAAAGATAACCTGGCTCAAAAAACAAAGTCAAAGTGATACAGATGCATACTACATACATACATCAGTATTTATATAGCGCCTTTACTGAGATCAAGGCGCATTATGCAATGAACAACAAGAACAACAAAATATAAAAAGCAAAGAATTAATATGCATATAGGGAGATTTTAAGAGTTTTTTGAAAGTTGTTACTGAGGAGGCCTCCCGTATAGTACGAGGGAGGCAGTTCCATAGTCTTGGTACTGCGGTTGGAAAAGCACGATAGCCGATTTGGTTTCTGCACATGTGACGAGAAGAATGCCAAAAACTTGTTCTTTGTGCACTTCAAGTCAGTTATGACTCAACCAACTGGAACTTCACCTCTTCCTATTGATAGTGATGATGGACTCACTACTTACGGACAAAGAGGAAATCCTTGGGAGATGGACTGAGCATTTCATATGGTCCTCAACCCGTCCTTCATCAAAAATGAGCAAGCCATTAAATAGACTGCACCTGGGTAGATATCAACACCTCTCTTGCTGCACAATCTATTCAGTGAAGAAACCAGGAAATGCCATCAGCCTTGTAAAAGTGGTGAGGCACCGGGACCGGAGCCCTATTCGAGATAACGCTCTGTTAACTGGACATAACAAAGCAGAACTCTGAATAACGGTCCTTATCTGCGGATAACAAACCTTTATCTGGAGCAAGGAAAACTTATTCCGAGGATAAGCTTTGTTAACTCTAGACAGGATCGTTATAAGGGGTTCAGCTTTTGTATCTCGTGATAAGCTTTGTTAACTCAAGATAAGTATAGTTATTTGGGGGTTCAGCTTTGTTAACCCCTTGATAAGTTGTGACGATCGTTCTTCCAGACTAATCCTTGATAACCTTTGAATAAATTGATACTATTGCGAGCAGCATCAAAAATAATGAATAGCTCCGATCTGGAACTATCGTAACTTCACACTTAGGCTTGGGCTACGAGGCGATATTTGACATATGGGTACCGTATAGAGGGGCAAAACGAGAGTGTACCAACTTGTTAAAACACTTCAACTTAAATAATTTCCTGATGATAGATTTCCAAATAGGTAGCTTAAGACGGCTTAATTTGCATAAACCCTGTCCTGTAGAAGGATTATTTTGGTAATATAAAAAAAGTTTACAACTGAGATGTTGATAAATGGAAACCATTGCAGCAGAAGACGTCAATACATACACTCTTAAATAAAACCTATTGCAATATATAATCCAAAATGGCGCCATTTTCGTAAATTTTGAGAATAATTGACTTAAACATTCAATGTATCATATGTATGAATGCAAGTTACACTCTAAAAGTTATAATACACTTATTGAAAAATATAACTATAACATGTATAGTATGTAAGACTTCCAAGGTGACAAATTAAGCAAGTAAATTTGAATAAACAAATGCCGCCATTGAAATTGCGCCATAACAAGTTGCGGTATCATACGGACCGTGAAGAAATATTTAGGTCAAAAATGCTTAAAATGAGGTGTTTGATTAAAAAAACAACCAAAAATGAATTTCATGGCCATCTATTTTAATATAACCTTATTGCCTATTCCCAAATAAACCGCCCATTGTTACCAACATTTCAGCACTTAGGATGCTTTTTAACTGCGTGCCAGTTTTTCAATCATGGCGCAGTTTAAGTGTTTTTTAAGGTTAATCTAATGCACTTGAACAATTTCATATGTCTAATCCCTAACGCCCTTTAAAACCCACTGACAAACAACAGTCACCAGAGTGGACCCTTTCCTTGGGGTTATGGGAAAATTGTCCTAGATCTTTACAACAAAGAATAATTATTTCGCGGTTGGGTGTGTGATGATAGTCAGATTTTCCTCTAGGGACGTTAGGGAAGAGTTATTTTAAACCACTTATTTTTATACAGAATATCTGATGTGATCCATTCTTGCAACCCACAGTTTACGTGGGTTCAGTAGTTCATTTCAATATTTTATAGATTAATTTTGTCAGTCATTAGCAATATCGCTATCAATATGTTATCCAGTAACAATGACATACCGCATTATACTAGATATT
>JAMKCH010038374.1:0-14246 GCA_023653785.1 Ophioderma brevispina | reverse complement strand
CGTGACCACCTGCTTTTGTTTTCAAAAAAAAGAGAGTATTTAAGATATTAAGTCCAAATTCCATTATTCACTTAAAGGTGCATTTGTGATTTCAGGACCTTCTGTTTTACTCATCGATCACTAGAAATCCTTGAGAAAGCTTATTCCCAAAATGAGCGATCCCGATCTTGCGGTTTTTGTGTTTATGCTCAATTGCTCGTTTCCCACGGTCCCATAAGCTAGTCTGTAACTTCTGTCCGTTACGGACCGAAAATACAAAATTGCAAAGTTCTTACAGATGCGACCCATTTCGCACGTAAGTTGAGGGCACACGTGGATTACCAGGGCTAACGGTTCAGATGATTATAAAAATCTCAACATTTTAGGTAAGTCCGGGGGGACGAGGCTGGGATCACGAATGCCCCTTAACTATTATGCCTAGTCCCATTCAAAATAGGAAAATTACGCAAACCAATAACGCTCAATTCATAGAAACAGAGGTTTTACCTTTGATAGCGAATGTATTTTCACATTAAAACATTGTAACGACATATTGATTATTCATATTTACGTGGTGAGTTTTTATAAGTAAAACTAATTTATCAAAGTATTCCTAAAAGAAATTGCCAGAATTAATGTTTTAATCTGCATAACCAGGCAATTATATTCCTGACATAACCATTTAATTTCTCGCGAGCGTATTCATCCAACATGTTATCACACTCCATTATTGATTTGCAAATTGGGTTGCATTCAAGTGTGATTCTATAGGCCTATCGATCGTACATCCGGTTTTTAGCTGTGTATTTTACATTCGTTCTACTGACACAATGGCCTGTCTATCTATCATGTAAATTCCAATCCAACAGTTTTAGAATTCTATGTGTTTATATTTTATATACATTAAAAGTAGTGACGAAATAAACTCCACTGGAGAATCCGCAACATGATTTTTTTTTTAAATAAACATTCCCATATTGCACCGGCACCCACGTGCTATTATCAAAGGAACCGATACCGTATGAATATGGGTGTCTCGCATCAGCAAATTGAGCGGTCCGTAACGAAAAGGTCATTCCGATTAAAGAAAGCGCCTGATTTGCTCGTATATTACGGGTTGCATTGCGAACTAACTCCGTCTACTTTTGATTTTCAAACCTCTTGTGCAACTATTACTGCCCCCCTGGGATCCAGCCCAATCATGCAGCGACAACCTAAGTTAAATATATACGTATATCACCCGCCATTCCCTTGAAAACGTACCCCATTGAAATACAAACACACACCTGGAGTTTGGCTTAGGGTGAGGTAGTGCATGAGGCCGTGGCGGGGGCGACTGTGTGAGTTGGGGCGACTTGGTGTGAGTTTGGGGGTGACTTGGTGTTGTTGGGGGCGACTTGGCTGGGGCGACTTGGTTTGGGGCGACTTGGTTAGCAGTGGGGGCGACTTGGCATGGGGGCAACTTTGGCATCGGGTCGACTTTGTTTGGCAGTGGGGGGAGTTGGCATTGGGGCGACTTTGTTTGGGGGCGACTTGACCAGGTTACCCCAGGTCAACATCATCTTTAACCCCTCACTACGAAAAGGTTTGATACCTTGGTAGTTAGTATGGACCCTCTCTATCAACGCTAGTAGGTAGTCCTCTCAAATTGTGGTGGCACTTTTTCACTAGGGGCCAATTTTAAGTTACACAGGGGTCAACTTTTAAATGGCTTCCCAATCTGTTGAAATGTATCCATATTGTCCTCTAGTCATAATGATTCCAAACATGTATAGTTTGTCCATCTATGACAAATGTTTTGGAGTTATAGGGTAAAGGTGGCTAAAAAAAGTAATGCCACAATTTGAGAGTACCACCTACCTAGCATTGATGTTAAGGGTCCATACTAACTACCAAAGGTGTCAAAACCTTTTCTGTAGTGGAGGTAAAAACGACTCCTTAACTAAGGCCCCCTATGAATATTCTGCCCTCCTCTATTGTTTATTCCCTGTTTTTGTTCTTTCGTCCTTATGTTTTTCCAGACCACTATATAGCATCTGAAAACATAAGACCGAAGACGTAAGATCAAGGAATAAGCAATAAAGGAAAGACCAAGCCTCGTTTAAAATGCGAGATTCACATATCAAGTGTCCCTAAAAAATCGAAAATACTGATTTTTTGCCCTGATGTAAGCTTTCCATTAAAAACAACCCCATCTGAAAGTTGAGCTTAGAAATGTTTTCTTGTTACAAAGTGGAATTCCTAAATTTTGCATATAGGAGCAAATCAAAATTCAGCCTATGTTTCATATTGAAGTATAAGCAATCAAAGTGACCCTTTTTCCACTTTTAATACATTTCTTGTAGCCAAATACAGGTATGAAACTATTGATGTCTTTATCTTTACTGAATTAGTAATTACACAAGATTTGGTGTCTCAAAATCCTCTGGTTGAATCTATAATAGAGCACTCAACAAATGTATCAAAATGATTGCAGCAATATAAACTGCTAACCACAAAAAAACCTAATTGGGCGTCCCTTTTCACATTGAAAAATGTGTTCCGATGGATCTGTAGTCGACTACTCTGGTTGCGCGGCTTTTCAAAGTAAATTGACATGTGCGTGGCTTATGTCTTAGGGCTTTGTTTTCCAGACACCCACACACGGATCTGGAAAACAAAGACCGAAAACATAAGACATCAATTTTGTTCTATATATGACTAAGTATTTTTAGTCTTATGTCTTTGTTTTCCAGACACCCATACACGGATCTGGAAAACAAAGATCGAAGACACAAGACATCGATTTTGTTCTTCGACTAAGTAATCTTTGAGTCTTGAGGTAATGAAATAGTGGAAGATTGATAGATGGAATGAACGATTAATTGGTTGCATGATTGACATTGATCTCATTTTATATCTGTCATATTTGAGTCTTATGTCTTGGTTTTCCAGACACCCACACACGGATCTGGAAAACAAAGACCGAAGACATAAGACATCGATTTTGTTCTACGACTAAGTCATTTTTGAGTCGTATGTCTTAGGTCTTTGTTTTCCAGACACCCACACACGGATCTGGAAAACAAAGACCGAAGACATAAGAGATCAATGACCTGCCCAGAAGATTCCTCTCGTGCTTTAAAACCTGGATATAGAGATGAGATATAGAGCATGAAATTATGACCACTTGAATGAATTGGATAGCAGCCATATTGGATTTCTAGAAATTGCCACTGCACAAAAGTTTGCACACCCTCCAAAAATTATTGGCTTATGTCATCATAAACAAAAATCGATCGATAGAAAAAGTCTGTACTCAATTTCCACCCTGCGCTCACAATCCCCCTGATCACAGTAACGGCAGAGTTAAACGCACTGGAGAACTACTCCAATCTCGTCATGTTTTCAACATTTTAGTACACCCGCGATTGGCTTGATATAATTCAATAAGTTTTCATGTTTGATCCACTGTCTTATGAAAATTCCCCCAGTCCGGATTCCATCCGCCCCCCCTTTACGAGGGGAACCCCGCTAAATGTGTTCATTAACTTCATAGAAGACAAATCCCCCTGAGAAATTATGCTCTGCTCTCCACGGTCACGGATTTACTCCAAATGACCCACTAAAGGCTGAAATTTAGCTCAATTCAATTCCCATGACGCTTGACATGCCCCTAATTTCTGTTCTCCAAGGTCTAAATACCAATCAGACCAAAATACAACGGTCCTCGAACCGCATCCGCAATGTGCGCCCTGCCCGTCCAGGTGTTGTAATGAAGGTCTCATAATGACCCTTTGACCTAGGCATGTGACCATTGACTGCATCTACAAAGAAGGGATCCAATGTTGCAGCCCCTATGTCTCAAGTTTGGTTCCAATTGAACGTCAACTTTCAATTAGGTCAATTTTTACATATTCCACCTATCTTACTATCTTGACCTCACATGATCTTTGACCTTTGGCGTGTGACCTTGACCTCATCAACAATGATATATCCTCATGTTGCATATACGATCCAAGTTTGTTTTAATTCATTGAAGTATGCGGATAATACAGGCAATTTAAACACCTTTTTCACAACCCACAGACACAACAGACACAACAGACATCAACAACAGACAATCACAACGACAACAAACAGTGGACAAAGTGATCCCTCTGTGTCTTCCTGCCGTAGGCCGGGCGACACAAAAATTACATTGTGCACAAAATGAGCTGAATTTTATATCATACAATGATTTATTATGATTTTTATCCAATTTATTGGTTTGAAGAATTTGAAATGTCCAAACACAATTACAATGATAATCCATATAATTATTGCAAGCACAATATTTCCCTTATGAATACTGCTACTAATATTGAATACGTACCAGTAATATGTGTACGAGCATGGTCTAGTGATTAGGGTGGTTGCCTGGATGAAAATTTACCACAATTCCCGGGTTCGAATCCCGGTGGGGTCACTTCCTGAGATTTATTCGGGTACGCAATTCTGGATTTTGATCTGTATACCAGCTACTGACTAAATACAGAATAATCGCTCTCCTCCATGTTTCACCTTGAATTGGGCAAATGAATCAAGAAAGCACCCTTCCTTCGGAGGGGATGTTAATCCATCGGTCCTGTGTACAGAGATCACAACGTAACATATACCATCACCAGCCAGTGTTGAAACAGAGTAGGGTAAAACCCTGACTGTTCCCAACTGCCCCCAGCTTCAAAGCGGGGTATGTATGGAGCATCCCTATCATGGATAACACGTGGCCCTGGATCGCTTACTCCAGTGAAAATCCTGACACCACCACAAAGCCTCACCATGACATTGTGGATACCCTGAAAAGATGAAGATAATACATGTAATTGGCACACTCTGATGGTGGTGACAATTAAGAATTAAAAGAAAAATTGGCAGTTCAATGAATTAATATGTCCCACAGTGAAAGACTCCAAAATTTACGGCATGCTCATCAATATTCCCCCAATATTATAACCATTGGAATATTCTTAACAAATTAAGTTCCTCTTGAAGCATTCTGAAGATAACTTTGTACAGCAGTCAGACGACAAGGTTTATAGGTCCCTTGACAACACAAATATTCAGTCATATCCCACAATGTATGGGTCCAACGTCCAAATTTGGCATGTCAACTTTTAGAGTGCAGGAGCAGAAGACAAGGGCCTATTTCAGCGAGTTTTTTTCAAACCCCCCCCCACTACGAAAAAGGTTTTCTCACACCTCTGGTAGTTAGTATTGACCCCTGTAGGGTTCACATGTGTATTAGTACTCTCAAATTTTTTCAACAAGGGCCAGTTTAAGGTTACACATGGGTGAACAAAAAAAATTTAAAAATGCCCAAATATGTTAAAAGTCTGTCATATTGTCGTTTCTAGTCATAAGGATTCCAAAAATGATAGTTTTGTATCTCTTAGTACTATTGATTTTGGAAATATAGGTTTAAAACACTAAAAAAGTCTAATCTCAATTTTTGTACAAGGGTCAACATTGAAATTTACTTTGACATATTTTTAAATACCTGCAAATTATTGCCTGAGAAATGAGGACTCCAAACAGTATAGTTCTTTGTAATGAAAATGTTTACTTCGGAGACAAATGTTCAAGATGTCAATGCCATAGGATTATGTATGGTCGCCCTATGACTTATTTTGGGTCACATAACACCTTCCTTATTTTAACACATTAGCTAGAATGAACATTTGTTCAGTTTACCAAAAATTGGAGCAAATTTTTGACCCATGTACAAATGGAAGTGACTTCCAATTTTAGCCATTTTTACCCTATACCGCCAAAACTGATGGGGCATATATGGTACAAACTAATACATTTTTGGGAATCTTTATACAAAATGGATACCATGGCATGCACTTCAATGTAATTGTGAGGCAAGTTTATAGTTTGACGACCCCGTGTAACCTTAATTGGCCCCTATTTAAAAGTGTGCAACCACAATTTGATGAGAACGAACTACTATCATTTGATATGAGGTTCCATAGTAACTACCACAGGTTTTAATAAATCTTCCTGTAGTGGGGATTGAATTGATGAAAATGTTTGACCTAATCACGCTCCCACTCTTTTTTTATTCCAAAACTGAAGCTCTTTTGGCTTGAAAGATAACAGATGGCGAATTACCTTTTTTAAGCACAATGTGAAAACCTCAGGCTATTTATAGTAGCCTTTCCAGAAACCTCTGTAAACAGATTGGGCACAATCTGTATAACAGGGAATTTTCATTCATCTCTTCATGAAAAATAAGTACTTTTTCTGTTTTCAGAATTTTTCTCAAGGTTCCTTAGAGAATAAAATAATATTTTTTAATCACAAAATGGACGTTCTATAAACTTGCAATGTAAACACAGGAACTTATTTATAAAACTATTTGTTTTGATGCTTTGTTTAATAGGCACAAACATATTTTTTTCTTACATATGAGTCTGGTATGTCTAAATCCAGCCTTTCGTGTTTTTTTTTTTCTGTTCAAAGCAAAATTCCACTTGATTCTTGTCTTTTGGGTGTAACTTAGTGGAAAAAATATCTTGGAATTTTCAAAAGTTTTTAGGTGTCCAAATTCAAGATGGCCGCAAAATCCACAAATCCAATATAATGGTATTCTGGACGCAATGTGAGGTCCAATGACGAATAATACACATTTTTCAATACCAAAGAGTTCAAAAATAGCTAAAAATTCAATATGGGTGTTACATTCAACAAAATAAAAAATACCGTGTACTGGTATCCAAGAGGCGTCCAAAATGGCAGCCCAAAAAGCTATATGTTAGAATCTAACGCTAATCACCAACTAATCAAGATGAGATTAGGATTTACATTCATGGGTGTGGTATATCTAGGTGGTACTGGAACCCTTATTGACAGTTTTGTTAGCAACATTGAATCCATGATGGCGCCAAAAATGGTATTAAGACAAAATACCTGAATCATTAAACTTACTGGGGCAGTAAAAGGTATTTAATACTTGAAGACAAGAGAGCAAATTCCAACTATTTGTTTTGCAAAAATGCTTTGAATCCAGATGGCGGCACGTAAGTATAATGATTAATAGCAAAATCTAAAGTTTTCACATAGATCAATGTCATCATCATATTTATTAACAAAACACTTCGGAGCATCTTGGGACCCAAGGAAACTCATTTACCATTTCGGTTTAAAAACAGACTTTCAAAATAAGATGGCAGTAATTTGGTGCCTGATATCACTCGCAAACAATCACAGAAAAATGGCGATTGTGGTTTCAAACTACATTACGCATTTCGGAATTTGAATTTGTTGATACTTTACAAATGATAGCATACGTAATGATACCCTCTTAGACACAGAAACTCATTCACATTTACATTTTTACTTAATATGAATCCACACAAGATGCCAGCTAATATAAAATTTTTTGATAATATACGAACATTTGGAAAATTTATAAAACGTGAATATATATAAAACGACAATATAGTTGTATAGACGCAATATATAGATACTGTCTACCAATTTTTTGTAAAGTAAAATGCTTCAAATCTAAAATGACCAGACTGATAGTCATTTTGTTTTTTCAATCATATTTACAAAACCAAATGATAAAATGAGTTCGTGTCCATCCAAAAAGGTTTATCTATTGGGCTTCATTGATTTAATATATAGTTATTCAATTTCTAATGCAAATAACATAAAATATGGAGAATATGTGTAGGATATGTGAAATATCGTCAGTTTTGGCTATTGATGTTTACAAACTTAAATGATAGAATGAGTTTTTGTGTCCAAAAGTTTATAGTTTGATTAATTTAATTATGTTAAAAAAACCCAGTGTTGGCTACACGAGAGTGACAAGGCAAAATTATGGTCCACTCGGGATTTTAAGGCATGAAAATAATACGTACTTGATAGGGTTCATGGTCCAAAAGTAAGTTCTTGTTGCTTATAATGTGACACCATATTGCCACTTTGGGTTGAAAGATGTTTTTAAAATTTTAAAAATGGTAGATATGAATTGTTCATGTAAAAGGTTGCTTCAGGTGTCACCCGCAAGAAAGGGAGTTGGCGGGGGGGCACCAAATTTTTGTCTTGTTAGATCTAGAGGCAATTTCACCCCTAAAAACAAGGCAACGGTCCGTTCCGTGATTTTCGAAAGGTGGGAAAAGGGCCTTCAGGGATTTAAGGGATATTAGAGTTGCTTCATTTATAGTTTAATTAGATTTACTATCAGCAAGAACATATGTATATATGAAAATCACTAGTTGGGCTATTGGTAGTGATTACAATGGCCATATTAGCCGCCATCTTCGATATGAATTAGTGTTACCAAAGCAAAAATAATATGAGTTCCGTGTGTTCAAAAGTATACAGATGTGATATGTTTTGATTACAATCTGATAACATGGCTCACATGGCTGTTATGCTACACTAATTTAGAGTCAGTTCTTACGGTTTCTGGTATTTTCATTCAAATTCCTAATGTGTAATGTGTATAAAATTATATAGGTATAATATAAAAAAACATCCAGTTTTGGCTCTGATAGTGCTACACGGGTCATCATAGCCGCGATCTTGGGTTTGAAGGGTCTAAAAACGAAAGTAATAGACAACGAGATCATGTGTAGTTGCTTCATTTTATATTTCCATTAAAATTTTTGATGCATATAACATAAATTATACGGAGGTATTATGAAGAATTGCCAGTTTGGGTTATTGATGTATTTTTGTACCAAAAATAAAAAACATAAATTGTTAATTTTTGGATTGAATGAAAAAAAACATGAAAAAAGCAAATGGTACGTTTTCAAGTGTCTAAAAATTGAATGTGTATAATTGATAAAACTTTAAAATTTTTGATTGTTTATTAAAATTCCTAATATGTATAACATTAAGAAAGTAAAATAGGGGTATGAAAAATCACAAGATTAAGCAATTGAGTGCTTACAGAAGCTATTATATTTATTATTAGCACCATTTGTAGATTTGCGTACTGTTTATACCATAAATGGTAAATGCGTTCTTGGTCAAGTATAAATCTAGGTTGTTTTTTATTGTTATCAAAAATATTGTTATGACATGGAATCTATGTGAAAAAAACATTACCACAAATTTACTAATTATCAGTGCTACGGTGGCCGCAATCTGGGATGTTCAACGGCGTTAGCAAAAACAGAGAAATGTTGGAATTTATTTCTTCTGTCAGAGTATTAAATGTATGTTTCTGACCCAAATGTTTACTAACTAGGAGTCGAGGTTTGTACTATAAATTACAGTCTGTTTAACACAAGGCAAAAAGGTTTCACTCCGTGATTTTTGAAAGTGGGAAAAATGCTATAGATTGAGTTGCTTC
Source organism: Ophioderma brevispina (assembly GCA_023653785.1). Classification (NCBI taxonomy): domain Eukaryota; kingdom Metazoa; phylum Echinodermata; class Ophiuroidea; order Amphilepidida; family Ophiodermatidae; genus Ophioderma; species Ophioderma brevispina. The sequence goes on along the minus strand of JAMKCH010038374.1, from coordinate 4,930 downwards.
ATTTATAGTTTTATTAGAATTTCCGATCATGCATAACATATGTATATAGATATGAAAAATCGCCAGTTTGGGGCGATTGATATTGATTGCAATGGCCATATTAGCCGCTATATCTTCGATTTGAATTATGTTACAAAGTAAAAATAATATGAGTTCCTAGTGTTCAAAAGTATACAGATGTTTATTTATGTTTTGATTACACTATTATAACATAGATCACATGGCTGTATGAAAAATATTACACGTATTTAGAGTAAGTATTACGGTTTCGTTGTATTTTCATTCAATTTCTCAAATGTTGAAATGTGGTATAACATTAGTAGGTAAAAACAGCCAGTTTTGCTCTGCTAGTGCTTAAAAGGGTCATTATTAGCCTCTTATTGGGGTTGACGGGTCTAAAAATGAACGCAATTGAGACAAGGCTCAGGTTTAGTGCTTATTTATGCTTCATTCAAAATTCCTGATGCATAAACATAATTATTACGGAGATATTATGAAGAATTGCCAGTTGTGGGCTATTGATAGATAAGAGTGCTTATACGCAATTGTCATTTGACACCATCTTGGATTTGAAACATGTAAACAAAGCAATAATGGGAGATTGCACATGTCCAAAATTATGTTTATTGGTATAAAATTTTATAAAACTTTAAAATTTATTATTTGTTTATTCATATTCCGTATGTGTTAACATAAGAAAAGTAAATAGGTGTATGAGCATTATATTAGTTACCATTTGTGGATTGAAGTAGGTTTTCGACATAATGGTAAAGAGTTCCTGGTCAAAAGTAGAATCTAGGTGTTTTTGTATTGTTATCAACATATTGTTATGACAGGGATTGTGTTGAAAAAACTTACCCACAATTTTTACTATTATCAGTGCTTACGGTGGCCGCAATATTGGATTCCAAACGCATTATCAAACACAAAAAGAAAGTTTGCTTCTATTTTTTCTGTCAGAGGAGTATTAAAGGTAATGTTTTGCACCAATTGTTTAATAAACGTAGGTAGTTTGTCTTTAGAATTACAGTTCTGGTAATAGCGCTTTCGGCGGCAAATCTTGCCGCCATCTTGGATATGAAATATGGTAACAAAAAGAAAATGTCAGATGTGGGTTCCTAGCACCACAAGATATACACCCCATGAATTTGACTCCTATTCAATTGATTAGTAATGCAGCGTTGATTACAAAACATAGCTTTTTGACGGCCATTTGGACGCCATCTTGGATTTGTTTAAATGTGATTGACATATTGATTGAATATCTGTTTTTGAACTCGTTGGTATCAAACTAGGGTATTGGAGTCAATTTGGGCCTCATAGGCTGTTCAGATAAATTAGAATGGAATTTAAGTAGTTTGGCGGCCATATTGATTTGAACCCTAAACGTTTTGAAAAAAATCCAAGATATTTTTTCCAACCTGTTACACCCAAAACCACAACGAAATCAAGTGGAAATTTTTGCTTTAACAGAAAAAAAAACACGAACTTTCCATAGTGGCTACACTATTAAGAGTTCAACTAGAATCTGATGTATCATTTTGATCCAGTGCTAGCGGATGCCACTGCAGGTTTGGAAGAATAACATGTTCGTAGGAGACGAATGAGCCTGTTATACCAGGAGAGAAGGTGTATATGAGAAACTTGTTTTCCTCTGCTTCACATGCGTTGAAATTGTTTGAGAGTTTTTGCGGGCTGTTTAAAAAGAAGAAGATTTAAGATATAGATTCCGTGAGTACTTAAACCATACAAAACTTATAGGCATAACTTAAAGAGGCCATTCTCTTTACAGACATTTTCCTACTGGCATAATAGTGTCACTTTAATTATCAATTAATATATTGATAATTGTCATTAATAAACACTTACCGTATTGACAAGAAATTGGCAAAATACTTGACAGCTTGATGGCTTCTGGGAATGGTCGCTCGAATTCTTGTGTGGATTCCACTCACTCAAAATGGTTTTTCTCAGAGTGCCATTGAATTGCATATATTGGATAGTGACAGCTTTAAAAACCCAAAAAACACAAATTGAGCATGAATTAAGTAATGATCCGATGGGCCAAATCTGAAATTTCTGGTTGTCTTCTGAATTAATGTCGCCGGCGGACATTGAAGGTGCGTGTTCCGATCGTCGTTGGGACACCCCAGATTTACCAGGAAGTACAGTAGTCTCGATTTTGATTCAGCTGAAAGGCCCTATTTTTCTCATTGTCGTCTGAAATTTGAGCCCTCAAACCCATTCAGTCCTAAAGATAAACAAAAAAAAAACATCGTTTAGTGGTTAACCACAATATAGCACAGTATGTGAATAGGCTTTGCAACATGCATTATTGCGCTACCATCAAAAACTGCAAGTTTGTTTCCCACAGTACTATTATAAAGTAGAGAAAACAATACACATAACCGGAACAAGCACCTTTAATTTTCTAAAATTGTTATTTTTACCCATAAGGATGCTGATTGGTCTTAATCATTTCAGGTTGAGCAATGTATATAAAAACTTTACAACAAGCAAAAAATACGATTTTAGATTAAAAATTGAGGGGCGCACGTTATTTTTCAAATTGTGCCAGTGTCTCTCTAAATATCATCAAAAGGTTATACTGGAAGGGAGGAGGCAAAGAAAATAAGCACTAATAGTAATAAAGCCAGCCAAAAAGTATTTTATCAGAGGGTTTAAACTATGTAGCAAATTGAAATCTATGCTTGTCTTGCCTCCAAATCTACTCTGTGTCAGTGCTTCTATTCCATAACAGATTAGAGTATATGATAAAAAGTAGAGAGTTATAGTTATATAGTGTAGAAGAGTTCATGGCTCCATGCACTTATTTCTAACATGATTTTAGAATCCAGAGACATCGCCTAAGGAATTTGGATGTACCATCTGAATCTACAAGAGATCAGTCATACCAAGTGGTTCGATTTAGTTGAAAGGTATCTGGAAAATGATTCGTCTCATGATAACGACCAAGAAAATATGTAAGATGGCAATTTGAAATATTTAGTACGAGATATGGGTGAAAATAAGGTGCATTTGAACTTTGGGATGGTAATTGTACGGGGCCAAATTTCAACTGCTTCAATCTTGACAAATTAGGTGTCAATGTCAATTCTGTTCTGCAAGCCACTTTTTTGATGCCAAACTAGTCAGGTACAACAAACTTCACAAAATGTTTTTTTTTTTTTTTTTTTTTTTTTCTTTTTTTTTTTTTTTTGTTTTGTTTTGTTTTTTTTTTTTTTTTTTTTTTTTTTTTTTTTTTTTTTTTTTCAAAACCTTTGGCAATAATGGGTAATTTGGCACTTTATGCCCATCCAAACTATCTTGTCCACATCTTTAATATATAAATGCTACACTGCACATGAAAAAATTTTTGTTTACATCGTTCAGAAAAAAGGTATAAATGCATCCCCTGTGGTGTGTGTGTATAGCACATTCTATAACATGGAATATGAAAAAGGGAGGAATGGAAATGTAGATTGGGTCAGTTTTGACAATGCATGGGTGTTAGACTCATGTTCACTGTTTGAGCCAGCTGGTGAGGTGGACAGCATGGAATGTGCATACTAATGAATAACGAACAAAGTATAATTCTTGTACAAAGGACATGCAGACTGACTGCCCAGGTGGATCAAACAAAGAACTGTCTATATCCAGCAGTATAGAAAACTGACTCAATGTCTCTCCAGACCTGAATAACGCAAAGTTAATTTTGCAAATAATACAGATCTTACAAATGACAACACGTTATGAGACTTTGCTTTAAAGTTGAAAAAAAGTCCATCTAGAATTAGTATTCCTACAAGTATTGCAAAACACAACCAAAGTGTTAATAGTAAAGTTATGATCAGTGATCGGACCATTGGTCTAGCACCAAGACACAACTTCAGTGCATGACCAAATGAAAAATGGTTGGTGCTCTGCAGCAGGTGATGGCATGTTGGTTAGAACTTATTCCATGAGCTCGACATATTTCTGGACCTACTTGGACCACTTTGATAAAGACGACCTTCTTATACATTTTGTGATGATTTTAATTGCATTCACTCACTTAGACATTTCTGGAGAATTGGACATACCAAGACACTAAAAGTACCTTTCTAGACAAACCTAGAACAGTCTGGCTTGCCTGCTGGTCTTAATATCAGGGTATGTTAGTGGTGTGTTTACCTATACTTTGACTGGAAAAAGGCTAAACAGAAGTAAAACGATCACAAATGAACAGTGGCGTAAATTTCTTTTGACATGGGGGGGGGGGGATGGGGTTGATGAAAAAATGTTGAATGACCCAGGGTTTTGCTGAAGAAAAGATGCATTAAAACAATAGCACATGTGGCGTGCAGCGCACGAAAAATTTAGCCATTTAGAAGGTAAAATCGTTAAATGTAATTGTAATGAGAACACAAAAAAAAAAAATTTTGGGGGTGCGCGAAGCACACGGAAATTTAACATTTTTAACTTATTATGATAAAATATTGATTATTTTTGGTCAAAAACACATAACGGGCATCAACATTGGGGGGGGGGGTGATGGTATTGACCATCACCCATCATCAAAAATACTTGGGGAGATATTCTCCCACCCCCAGGGCCGGGATTTACGGGGGCCTTTTTATGCAAATGAAGCCTGTAAAGCTATGCAGACGTAAATTGGATCAACTGCACAATGAGAACTCACTCACTCGCCATCATGCATATCAACTACTATATCCATGTAGGTTAAAGTTGAAGTTGGATTCTGAAAAGGGAGTCTAACTTCAGTCCTGGATTTACGCCAGATAGTCCTACACAAGTGGACTGTTTTTCTTTCAAGACACTCGAAAAAATGTGAGTGAGCGCAAATTACTTGTGATATGTGGCAGGAATGGCCCATCCAGAGGAATTTTCTCGCCTCCTAAATTTAAAGGTGCAACAAGAGATTTGAGGC
>JAMKCH010038373.1:0-14223 GCA_023653785.1 Ophioderma brevispina | reverse complement strand
TCAAGGTCATGCGGGGTAACTCCAAGGTCAAATCACTTAACATGTGGTATGAAGAGTAAACTGGGTGAGTGTGGTCATTAAAGTTTATTCATAGCCACGAATATTTATTTATCATTTAATTTCGTTTTGTTTTCCTTCATGTGCCATGTCATCATCATGTGGTATGAGGATGTAAATTGGTGGGTTGTGGTCAACATTCAGTGTTTACACTTTGGAAGGTAATTTCAAGGTCATGTGGGGTCATCCGAGGTCAACTCACTTAACATGTTGTAGGAGGATGAAACTTGTTGGCCATCACAATCTTCCCTGAGATATTAAAAAGTGTGCTTCTTGTTTTTAGATACTGCACTGGGTGCGGGGACCTTGTGGTTCGAGAAACCGCCTTGTCAAAAATTGTTTTTCGTTTTTAAAGATGCGTTTGCGCAAACATACATTAAAACACGCGCACGCTTCATACGCAGCAAAAATTCACGCGACAGGATGCTGTGCCTTGCGCCTGACGGCGTGAAATGTGCTTAAATTCCCGCCGTTAAGACCATGTTGTTTTTGTGAATTTAAATGGTCAAATAGCTGTTTTAAATCGGCCAAAAAATACAATCAGGATTGTCTGCATTGGATAACCTTGGTTGGTAACAATAGAACACAGGTTGATGAGGAAAATGGTGCAAAAATCAGAAAATTTGGTAAAAAACAAAAAGCATAGGGTTGACACATTACCCTTAAAATGCAAGTTTTGATCGTTAAGAATGTTAATGTAGCCATGGTTCATCACTAACGATTCACATCATAACTTCAAAACCTCCATAGGAAGCAATGCATTGTAGCGAAGCTACTCTCTGAATGAAATCTCTCTTGTTTCTTTTACCATCCACAGTGACATAGCAGCGGGCATTTGCCAGACAATATCTAAAACCATGAAGGGCGATGTCATTTCAAGTTTTACAGGGATCACCGCAAGCACTGGTAATTTATGGCGAGGTAACTATGCCAGCCAAAATGTTCCAGACATGCGCAGTTAGAATGCAAAAAGGCATACAGGTGGATTTCTGTATGGTGACCCGGGGGGGGGCATTGAAATAATTAATTGTAAAGCACCAGCATGAAAGAAACCGCATTTAGGTGCTTTTGAAAGGGCAAACGCGGATACGTGCGATCCGCATTTAGGTCTCAAAATAGCTGATTTAGAAGAAGAAAAGAAAAGGTTTATTAATAGGACTATCCTCGCTTAGGGCCGGTACCTGTTAAAATGATCCAACTAGCGGTGATATATTCCACTACTGTTGACATTCATACAGCGATTTTACAAACCCTTATTGTTGGCGTCGTTTATTTCGTTGCCATTGCCATCTTTACTGTTTTCCCGCGCGAGATCTGCACCGTCTAGCGTTCTATTTTATACCGGAAGTAACAATCAGTTAGTATTGATACTTGATACTTGATGGGAGATACTTCCAACGCCAGGTGGAGCCAACCGGAGAGGGTATGGTCTGCGCATGTGACTGCCTTAGTCTGTGGTTAGGTTTCCTTGTAGATGGATGGTGATGGCGTTTTTGAATAATTCTGGATCTGTTATATTTGTGAGGTGCTCTGGTAGATTGTTCCAATTCCTTAGTGTTTGGGGAACAAAGGAATATTCTAACAGTTCTTTTTGAGTTATGGATTGAATAGGAGTTAAGATGTGAATGCCGTGATTGTCGCAGAGCTGGCGCAGAAGGTTTCTATGGGCAGTGATAGGGACCGTAGTCTGGCTTGTTGAAATGCAAAGTCGAAGTATGAGCCTTACTTCTGATTGCAATTGATTCCAGTTGAGTTCAGTAGAGTGTTAGTGGTGTTTTGTGGTATAATCATAATAATGAAACGTGCAGACCTCTTTGTACGGCTTCCAATTTTGGTTATGTCTTAATAGTGTAAGGATCCCAGACTGCCGAGGCGTATTCCAGTAATGGTTCTAACGGTGATTTGTTAAGCTATGCCTTTGTGCGGTTACATGAATATAGGTTACGCTTTATGAAGCCTAAATGAACGGTTGGCTTTTGCACTTATCTCCTGTATTTGTTGGTTCCACTTTTAATTGTATTGGATATAGTGACCCCCAGTATGCATGGCTATCAGTACTGCTAACACTTCTCCACCCAGTTTGTAATCAAATTGATTTGGCGGATCTGGCATGAGTTAAATATCATGTAAAAACATTTCTGTTGTTAACTTCATGAGCCACTTTGAACCCACATCTCCAGTGGGTTCAAATCCTCTTGCAAAAATGTGTGTATAGAATTCATTTGAGATTTACCGGTAGATGACCACAGGTATCAGCGAATAGTCTCCATGATGAATGAATGTTTTCTGCGATGTTATTACTGTTAATCCAGGAACAGCAGCGGCCCTGACCGTACCTGAGGGGATGCAGAAACAACATTTGACCAGGCCGATTTCTCGACACCGGACGACAACCCTCTGGGTACGGCCCCTTAGGAAGCTACTCGATCCAGGCATGTGTTTTATTTAATGCCATAAGAATTTTTTTTGGTTTTTAAAATTGTAAAGCAAACGGTTATGGGGGACAACATCAAAAGCTTTGGAGAACCATAATAATATGTCAATCTGGGAATTATTGTTTAAGAGACCATGCCAGTCTGTATTGTAAGAATGAGTTGTGTTTCGCAAGAGTGCCTTTGACAGGTAACACGTTGTTGCCCTTGTACATTCGGATGTTTGAATTGTTAAAGTGTGCATTATGTTGGAAATGAACACTGTGTTCAAGGACTTTTGCAGCCCAGACAAAAGGAGGGAGATGGGACGGATTAATTTGATGCGAGAGACTGTCAACTTTCTTAAAAATCGGGGGGATGAATTAGCCGCGTGACCATGTGTCAGGTAAGACTCCAGGTGTCAAGTGAAATGCTGGAAAATAAGCGAGCGATGGAGCCAAATCCCGGCTGCCATCTTAAAATTTTGGACAATGTCCGTCAGGGCGGAGGCCTTGTTGGGATCAAGTCATTTAGGAGTTTTCACCCCTCCTTGATATGATGATATAGGCAAAGGAGGGGTTACAGACATCTGGTCATTGGGTAATTGCTGAATTGTCATGTGTAAAAAACAATGTGTCAACTTTTGAGGCTTGTGATAAATGAGAAGAACTTCTTGGATGAGACAGACACACTGATTGAATATGTCGCCTGTATGCGTTTCTGGTTTTCTTTGGACCACTTTCTCCTCAGTTTCGGAGAAATTGTCAAAGCTGGCTGAATTTTGTAATCCTCTATGTGAGGTATATGCTCTCTGTTTGCGTTTGTGCAAAACCGTTTTTGAGGGGGTTTTTTCTATTATCATGGGCTCAGACTTTAGGTTTAGGACCATTTGGATGGAATAAATTCATACATAGCGGACTCAATTTTAGATTGAAAACACTCAACATTGAGTTGACAGACGTATGATTTGCTGGAGTTTGATGAAAAAACAAAAAACTACTTTGGACCAATCAGCCAGATGATTTTTAAGGGCTTCAGTGTCAGCTTTATGGTTCATAAACACCCTATGTGGTTTTGTGAGGCTGTGAATTGGGGTTGTGTACATGACAATAACTGGTATACCATCATGGTCACTATCCCAGGGACAATGTCATGATCTATCAACCAGGGTAGGGTTTGAGACGAAAAAGATATCAAGCGTATGTCGACCCATGTCGGGCCACGGAAATCTGTTCCAGGCCAAAATCACTGACAATATCAAGGCATTGTCTGGGACAGACTGGCATATGCCCACCAGGATAACACTAAGCAGATCCCAATTAAAACATCAGGAAAAGATTGAAATCCCCCCCAAAAATCTGGCGATTGGTTTATGTCGATCTTAACCAGGGACGCACGTAAGGCATCGAGTACGCGGCTTCTCCCCCCGATGAATTTCAAACTTCTGAGACCTTATAGAAGGAGCCAATTGTCAAGTCTTTGCCACCACGAATTTTAATAGTAATTCAGACGGCTTCACATTTCGTATCAAGGTCGGTTCTGTGTGTAGCCACAATGTTATTACGATATGGCAATCAGGACACCCCCTTTGGTTTTGCCAATCTCCCTATCCCTATCTTTGCGGATAACCGAAAAGTTTGGGGGAAAAGTTCGCTACTATTGACAGAAGGGTCGAGATGGGTTTCCGTCCCAATGATGATGTCGGGGCTATAGTTATTAATACACACAGCTAAGTCAGCGACTTTACCCCTGATACCGTCAAAGTTGATGACCATACACTTAAGGGAACTAAACCTTAGTTTGTTCATCGATAAACTACATCAAGCAAGATAGTGCTCGTAATTTTAAAACATTAACATTCATTTTTCACTTCTGTACTAACTCCAGAATAATTGTCATAATTGAAAGCTCGATTTGATATCAAAGATTCATCATAAAGCCATCTTTATTGCCGATATATCCCTGGATATACCCAGGCCATCGTCACTTTCCATTTGCGTAACCCGGCCCCGACCGAAAAAGGCCTGTGTCATAACTTGGGCGGGGTTTAGTGAGCTCGTTTCTGATTGGTAACTTTCCCAATTTCAGATTTTGTTATTGGCTATTGCTTTACTAATTAATTCAGCGGGTCATATAAATATTATAAAATACTGATAAAAACATAAATGTAATAAAACAATGATAAATGGTGAAAATAATGATTTGTAAACAAAAGTTGATACTTTGGATGGTTTCTGGTGTTTCTGCTTCTTTGGGTTTCAATAGTTGATGAGCATTGGGCCTGGACCAAAAATCAGCTATTTTGGTTCAAAATGATCAAAATAACGATTTTTAAACAAAAGTAGACACTTTGGATGATTCCCAGATGGTTTTTGAATGGTTTCTGGTGTTTTTGGTTCCTTTCTATTTCAGTGGCTATTAAGCATTGCCTGAAACCCGATTTGGCTATTTTGGTCCAAAATGGTCAATAGTAATTTTAAATCAAAAGTTCAGTTGCAAAGCCAATCCTTGTTTAGGGATATATATTTCATATCAAATCCTCACTTAGGGTGTTTGAGCATTATCAATCCTTGTTTTGGGTATGTATTTCATCCGAGTCCTCGCTTAGGGTATCTTTGCTTGGGTAAAATCCTTGTTTAGGGTCGGTTTGAAGAAGTTTTGGCATCCTGGCTTAGGGTCATTTTTGAAAGTCAATTCATGCACGTGCTTACAACATTTACACATGAGTGGCCCCCCGGATAGTGACATCACCATACATTTCTTAAATCGCTGATGTGTGTACCTCACGTGCAATTCTGTAATTGATATACTTCGTCTGGCCTGAACTAAGGAGTGATGTCATAGCACCGTGCGGCGATTGTGCGTGCGTGTTGCACACACCTACTTTGTGCGCTCTCAATTATACCTGCGATTCGCACGTTTAAGACTGCGTGAAAGCTATGATGTCACTCCTTAGTAAGCCGGACGAAGTATAACCACTGTGAAGGGTACCCAAAAAAGCTTTGTACAATTGTGTTACAAGAAGTTGGAAATTTATTTAATTGTATGCAGCACAAATGACTGAATTTGGTGCATACTTTTCGTCAAAATTTCCAACTTCCTTAGTTTCTTTTCCTTTTCTTCTTCACCTTTCCTTTTTTCCATTTTTTTGCAAATGTTTTGATAATGTGTTAAAGTTTGTATTGCTTCTTTGAAGCTTGCATGTTAAACATTTTTAGTGGACATGTTTTGATTGTCTATTCATTTGTTTGGAGAAGAAACAGGTTTTCAAGGGTTGTTTTTTCACAGCCTAATAAGGGACAGTTCAGTTATTTGGAACCAAAATTCAGGGTTTGCTGTTTTGAAAAGCTAATAGAAATAATTTTTTAATATGTATAAAGATTTTTCATAAATGTTTATTAAAGATCTGAAATCGGGCACTTTTAGGGTACGGTAGAGTTTTTTGGCCTTTCTGTATGTATTGTCAAAATTATGCTCTTTGAAATCAAACTACACCTTTAACAGAGCTAAAAATGTGATTTTGTAACCCCCATAGAGTACTGTATAAAATTAATATTGGTCAACCAAAATGGGGCACATTTTTTGCTCATAACTTCCAAACCAAACATCCTTTGGCTCTAAGATTTCACAGGGTAAATGAGAAAAATAGTAGCTTTCTTCTGATATCAAAATGTTGACCACTTCCGGTAAAATCTAAGGCTTCTGTGGACAAGGTTATTGGTGATATGGCCATGGACCTTTGATATTTTTGCATGCTAGGCTAACTTCTGAACTTGAATTTGCTCCGAAAGTAATGACACTGTATGCTATCTAGCAAAACTTGGCAAGGCCTATGTTCCTAGGGACAACTATTGACTATGTTGTGGTTGGCACTTATCATACTGCCAAGTTTCCCTCTTTTGAACAATGGAAAGCAAAACAACTCTGAAGCCAAAAAGGATAATTAAAACTAAGCAATAATATCCATGATGCTCATGTGCATTTTGTGTTTTGGCAGGAAGACCTTGAAAATTCTTTACCATGAATTATTGTAAAATTAGCATGTTTTATGATAGAGAGGAACAAATCTCCTCAATTTTACAAGTATCAAATGTAATTTGGGGGCAATTTACCAGTTTTTAATTAGAAAGTTTTGAGGCAAGACACTCCAAAAATTAATATGGGCAAAGAAATGTAATTCTTATCCTAAAATCCCCTTTTCCTTATAATTGCAAATTTGGACACAGTATGTCCATCCCATGTAACATTAGCAATTAACATGATGATTTTTGACCTACTTTTTGTGAGAGGATTTCCAACTATCCTGTTTTGAGATGAATTTTACAAACAAAATACTTTGTGGGGCGAATGTTACAGAAATGGGAAACATTGTGTCCGTCAAAAAGTGTAATATTCACCCTTCAAAAAGGTCTCATATCTTGAAAACTACTTGTTGCAAGAATCTCAAATCTCTGCCAGATTTTGCTTTTGTGACTTTTATAGAGTTGCCAAACAAAAATTGTTCTGAAAAATTGTGTTTTCTAGATAAGGCCAAACTACTGTAGCCCTCTCATGAAACATATCACATAATTAAAGCACACATTCATTTGTCAAATGTGAAATTAAATCAGTTCCGGTTTGGAAAACTATCTCATGATTAAATGACTATACTGAAACAGATTTGTCCAAGCCCCATCCTCCAACCAATTCTGCATCTGTAGGTTTGTGTGTCTCGGCATCTTTGAAAAATGATGCAGTAACTGGCTTAAAGGGACAGACGACACATAAGCAAAACTTACACCTCTCTCCGTCAAGACATGTATCCTTACAGTACATGCAGTGATGCTAGGAGGAATAACATCAAAATGGCATCTCAAATATTTTAATTTTTCACTTGGCACATTTTATTTTTATCATTCGAGAGTACTGGAGAATTCACCCATAAGGCTGAGAAATAGTTTCCTGACCAGACACATCACATTCAAACAGCAATCATTCATTGTACATGTGTACTTTGAGCCTATACTGTGGGATTTCAATATCTGGATTTCTTGGTCAGCAGTCAGTGTGTGATATGCCTATGTAGAAAATTGCAGCCATTTACCATGGAATTAACCTTAGGATATGGTAGGGTGAAAAGATCATTGGGACTTACATCTGCAGGGTTAAATCTAGCATTAATAATGAAATGATTCAACAAGGATCAAAATCCAATAGTTGTGTAAAATCTATAGACACAATCTCTTGTTGTCATCATGCAGAGCCACCCTTTCTTTAAAGGAATATGTCTCAAGATTTTTGTCAAGCTGCTAGTTTGACTTGGCCTTCATAAAATATGACATACATCACAATTTCCCGAAAAAATAATTACCAATTTGATTGTAAAATTAACACAATAGAGGCATTTTAATTTTTGCTTTTGTGACATCGAAGGAAAACGGGGCGGTTGTTTTCGCCACGGTTCATTGATCAAAAGCGCCCCTTTTGCTCTCCTCGTGATGTCAAAGTGATGACCAAAAATCGTGTTGACTCGAATTATTATTGCAGACACTGTGTAATAGTGAGGATTAATGAAAGTAAAAAAAAAAAGTTACAGAATGACATTTTGTGTCATTTAGTTGTGTTTAATTATTATTGAAGTGGCAACACTGCGATATGATGGTCACAACGACGTAATTAGGTATGGTCATCACTTTGGACGTCACAATTTGCATGCGATGTGGATTTGTCGGAATCGTTTTCGAGTAAGATATTGGGCGGCGAAATTAAAAGGGCAAATACTCAACAAATGTGGACACTTTCAACGTATTTTGATTTATAGTAATCTACGTACTTAAGCTTTCAATCCATACAAATTTTCCAAATATTCGAATCATGACATATTCTTTTAAGGGCATTTAACAATCCTTTGTTACCTTTGTTTTTGTTTATGGTTCCTCTCTAGAATGTCCCTTTAACCGAAGCTAAGGGGTCCCAAAAGATAAGTACCCCCTAACATTCAAGGAACATTTTGTTTGATAACTTCACTTAGAAACTGGATTGTTTAGAACATTTCAAAAAGTTTTTTGAAGAGCGGAAACATTGGCTCTGCCACACACGTTGTTGCTTTTCAAAAAACGCTTTTGGCATCAACACACACTCCCTTTTCCAAAAAATGATGTTAGAAAACGTGACACTTACCGTATTCAAAGGTCTTAAAGTTCAAGAAAGTATCAATTTACAACACGGATTTCATTTCCTTTCTGTTATATCATTGTGGTCTGAAGTAAATAACGTTGTTTTCCTATAATGCCCCGGGGGCGGTGCTGCAATTTTCAAAAGGAGGCCGTTTATTATTACAGGTCCAAAAATGGAAAGTAAAAATCCTGCAAAATACCATTACACCACGCTTAATTTTCGATGATATTACATAATACAAACGAAGAAGCAGGGGGACGCTGTTTTTGAACCTCCCAAGGTCAAAGTTCCATACTAATTTTATACTGGAAAACAGCGATTGATGATTATGGATTACGACCAAAAAGAGGTTCTTTTAGAAAGAGAGGCAAAAAGTTACTGTCATCTTAGAAATTCATCGTCTCAGGCATGTTTTGCCGACCCCAAAGAAAATCATAGAGTACCAACAATAGACAGCAATGGCTGCCTCCGCTTCGTCCACATTCCTGGGGTGCCGCTTTGCATATTAAGCGATGGGCCAAATCCAAATATCATGCTTAGTTTTGAAGTTACATGCCAGCTCAGTACAAACTAAGCACACCTTGATTTTTTGGTAGTTTTGATGATAATACAAATAATCAGAGGTGTGCTATTAAATTTTGTTGCGGTCACATCGAAATCCAAGATGCGGCCAAAATGGCTGCGTTTTGGCTACCGACAGTGTATTGAGGGTAATGTCCTACGTGAGCCTCAATCACTTGTTTTTGGTGATATTGATGATAATTTAAAAATTCTAACATGATTACCCTCTTTTGTGGGTTTCGTTGTTATCTACTTACCGTTTTGGGGCCAAAAAGGCAGTTTGCCATTTTTTTTCAAAAAAAAATGATGCGGACTGAAATACTTTCTCCCCCCATTATCAAAATTCTTCTTCATAATTGGATCAAGACCTCATAGGAATTTGCCATCATATAATATGCATTTGTGTGAAAAAGCACAGGATATAGCCAATTTAACTTGAAAGAGTTATAAATGTATAGAATGAATGGGTCTTAATCCATAAAACGCCATTTTGCACATTTCCCTAAGGCTAAACACATTAACAAATGTTGGTCAAACCATAAAAATGCTATATGACAATTTCTGATCACCTAATATAATAATGTTTGATTTCAGTTGCTGCATGGCCTTGCTGATTCAACTTTTTGACGTAACTCAAATCAAGATGGCGGGCAAAATGGCCGCGGTGTGACCAAAACATGTTTTTAAGGGTTGAAGAAAGCCTCCCATCACATGTGATTGGTTAATTTTAAAGCAAATTAAACATTTTCTACAGGATATACCATGCTTGATGGAGTTTAAAGTGTTTTAAAGTGGTAATATGCAGCAAAAATGTGAGATTTTTGACATTACTAAAAAAAAGAATCAAAGAGAGACCATTTTTTCTACATCAATGAAATTCTATTCATGAGAACTTCATTAACTTGATCACCTAACTCTAATAAATGTTTGATTGCAGTTGTGCAAGGCCTACTGATTCAATTTTTTGCCGTAACCTCTAAATCCAAGATACGGCCAAAATGGGCCGCTGTTTTGACACAAATTCATTTTTAAGGATCATATTTGAAAAAACCTATGTGGTTATTTCATTTTACGCAAATCAAATTTTCTACTTGATATTTGTAGCATAGTGTCAAACCGCTGCAAGTTTGTCCATTCAAAAATGCAATTTGCCAGAAAGGTGTGATAAACTATATTTTGAAGTTTGGTTACATTGTTGCCCATACTTATGCAATAGCTATACACACACAATAAACCATTTATTTTGCCTTTGTCTAGCTCGATTGTCTTTCCCAACTATATATATATAAAAGAATACTACAGCATAAATAACTGAATTAATAGGCTGGTTCTTCCACGGCCTTTGTAGTTGCAAATCCCTGTACAGTTCATTCATTTTTCCCTGCACCCACATTATTAGGAAGTGCAATCGGCATTCCAGCCGCAACTGCCATCCCCAAAACTGGGGGGGGGGGCACCCCTCTTGGAAGGTGACCCATTTTTCAGCATCGTTGTCACCCCAATGAACTTTTGAAAATTTCACCCAAAGCCCCCTTTTTTTGTCTCGCCTGAATTTGTTCGGCCGAGACTTAGTAATCACGTTTCTGTCCTGTCTGTCTGTTCGTTCTGTCCGTCTGTCCGTCTGTCTGTCTGTCCTGTCTGTCTTCTGTCATGCTGTCATTGTGTTCCCTGACGTTCCGTGTTTCATGGGCTTTGGTACGCGTTATCTGGATTTCCGTAAGGTCTATGATGATGTACTTGGGTGGAAAAGCGGTCCCGAGTTCTCTCCTCGACCTGATTAGATTTTGGGCGTAAAATATGCTAATTACGTATCTATTTTGCATAATTACCGAAATTTTCCCGCAAGGCTTGTGTTAATCAAGTTTTCTGGAGTTTCCGTAATGCGTATATGATGTAACTTGGTGGAAGGGACTGCTGGAGTTCTCGTAACTGATTATATTGTCTTCGGCGTATTCGGCAAATTACTATGCAAATAGCTAATTAATATGCAAAAATCAGCGTAATGGCTATAATTTTGAAACGGTAACAATTGGAGACGGAAAAATTCCTTCACTGCATGAACCTATCATGGTGCGCATCTTTTTTGCAATTTGAACGTTAGTGATAAATGCGGGCTTCGTATGCAAATGAGCTAATTAATTGCGTAATTACTGTAATTCTGAAACCGTACATCTGATAGGCAAAATTCCTTCGCTGCATGAAAGACTACTATGCAATCATCTATTGGGGGGTGAAAATCATAATTGGTCAAAGTTGCATGTGGCCGATAAAGGCGCATTTTTTTTGATACAATTGTCGAATTAAATAGCATAATTGCTGTAGCACTGGAATGGGTAAATTGGATTATGACAAATTCCTTCGCTACATTAGCTTCTTTCTGTACTCTTTTGTATGAATCACCAAGTGCGTCACAGTTCAAGTGTCAATTAAAGGGGCATGCTTGATGCAATTGATCTAATTAATATGCTTATTTGCCGTAATCGCTTAAATGGTAACATTGGAATATGCCCAAATCCTTCCTACATGAATTCTATTTCTATATAGGTAACCTCTTTTGTGTGAATCATACTTGTGGTCCAAAGGCATGTGGGCCACTTAAAGGGCCATTCTTTGATTATTTTAAAATTGCAACTAATGCACATGCTTGGTCCCTTTCAACCAAATTTTCTCAGGTTGTCCATGGTCAGTGTGAAATACTACACCTTCAAAAAGAATTTGATTCAGGAGTTTACCTTGCAATAAATTAGGTCAGCATGTGTGTTTAGTTGCAGGAATGGCTTTGTATGATTTGGTGGTGTACAAAACAGGGTGTACAAAACCAGACTTATCAAAGGGGGGGTGATACACCACACAAGGTATTAACATCATATGTGCTAGATCAGTGCCCATGTTTTAATTGAATAGTTTTTCTAGTTTCTGGCTGGTCAGCTTTGGGTTCCAGTCTGTTTACATTCTTGGGAAATGTGAAAATACACAAAATTGTGCATTTTTCTAGGCTTTCTGGACGCCCGTAGGGGACTCAAATTTAAAATGTGGTCACATGTTTTTTTCAAATAGTGTTTCCAAATGAAGAAATTTTCATATTTTTACTAATTTAGTGAATTTTACTATTCATTCTCATGATAATATCTCTACAATGGAAAATGTTGTGAACCCCTGTGTGGTGTCACATGAAAGAGCAGAAATAAGAATACGATAAATGCAAAACCGGGGTCGACGCCTAACCATCTCTTGGTTAGATTATTTGGGGACATTTCAAGATTAATTCTCCCAACGTAAGAATGTTTTGACCTCAATGTTGGTATCAGAATGAAAGGTGAGAAGTATAGAATACTATAATTGCAACCCGGGTCTACTCCAAACGTCTCTTACTTGTGCTCATGTGGGGGACATTTCAAGATTTAATTCTCCCAAACGGAAGCTGTTATGACCTCTATGGTGGAATCAAATGAAAGAGTGAGAATATAGAATACTATAAAACTGCAAACCCGGGGGTGCTACCCTAAACGTCTCTACTTGTGCTCATGTGGGGGACATTTCAAGATTAATATCTCCACAACGTAAAATTTTGTGACCCCAGGTTGGTGTCAATGAAGCGTGGAGAGGTATAGAACTATCAAATGGCAAACCCGGGGGTGCTACTCCTAAACTCTTATTTATTCTTCTGGTTTGAGGACTTCCATGATAATATCTCCACAATGGAAAATGTTGTGACCCCTGGGGGGGTGTCCAAGTGAAAGAGCAAGAAGTAAAGAATAAATGCAAACCAGGGTGCTACTACTCCTAACATATCTGACTATGCTCGGGGGGGGGGGGGGGGGGGGGGGGGGGGGGGGGGGGGGTGGGGGGGGGGGGGGGGGGGGGGGGTGTGGGAAAGGAGAGCTGATGGGGGGGGGGTGTGTGTGATTGGGGGTTTTCTTTTTTTTTTTTTTGCTTCTCTTTTTTATCTTTTTTCTTTTCTTTTTTGCTCTTTATTGGTTTTTTTTTTTTTTCTTTTTGGTGTTTATCTTTTTTTCGTTCTCGTCTTCTTTGTCTTGTTTCTTTTTTTCCTTTGTTGGTGTGTTTTTTCCTTTTTAGTGTTTTTTTTCTTTTATTTTTTGTTTTTTCTTTTTTTTGTTTTTTTTTTTTTTTTTTGTTTTTGTTATTTCTGTGTTGTTTTTTTTCTGGTTTTTTGTTTGGGGGGGGGGGGGGGGTTCAACTTGCATAATTAATATCTGCACACTGGAAGGAAAATGGTTGTGCCCCTAGGGTGAGTGGTCAATGAAATAGGGGGGAATTACAAACATTTAAGAATTGTGGGGGGGGGGGGGAGTTTATCTGCTTTAACAACTTTTTGGGGACACCCTGGACTGCAACAGTTTTGCCTCTGTGTGCTGCTTTTGTCTTACATTTAGCGCGAAAGAAGGCGAACTTGTGGTTCGAGAACCGCCTTGTTTAATTATACCTATACCACAAGACCCCAATTTTTGGGGAAATTTTTCAAAAGTATTTGAAAAAAAGACTTTTTAAGCAAATTTTTGCAAAAATCACCCCCCAAGACCCCATTTTTTGGAAATTTGCAAATCGTCACTCAGAAAACCCCTTTTACAAAAATTTTTAAGCAATTTGTGTGCTTCTGTCGCCCAAAACCCTTATTTTTTTCAGTCCTCTTCCACCGAATGCCCCTGGGTTTGGAAACGCGAGCCTTACACCCACATCAAGTCATATGTGATTGCCCCCACCCCGGTTCCAAACCATAGATGGTCTGGAAGTAACATCCATCAAAGAATTTGACTTTCACTTGGAGCTGTTACCTCCCTCCATGGCCTTTGGAATCTAAGGTTTTGTACTCGAGTGATACTGCCGTATTATGATGTAGCTTGGTAGTAGTGGCCCCTTCCTTTTTAACGTAAAGGCACCTGGCAAGGAAGAAGTTTTTTGTGGCAGGAGCACTCTTCCAGAACTACACATGGTGGACCGACTTTCCATTGAACCCTGTTAGTAAGGGAAATGTAACTCTTGGACCTCTTCATAAAAGGCATACGAATGCTTCAGAGAA
>JAMKCH010038372.1:0-22088 GCA_023653785.1 Ophioderma brevispina | reverse complement strand
GCCACGCGTAACCACCAATCGCAACGCACCACAAATACGCGCCGCTTAGTAAAGCGTACAAACAAATGGAATTTACCGTAGCAACCGAGCAAATTTTTTCCCTTGTTTTCAGCCATTTGAACAGAGGCCTTTTGCGAACATACACACATAACACACATACGTCCAACAGTAGCCAAATTATAGTAGGGACTGTGTTTCAAAATGATCGTAAGCATGTCGAACGGAATTTGATAGCGTCAAATAGCTGGTATTTTGACCTAGGACAAATGAGTTGCAATCATTTCTCATATATATGGATACTGTACCCTCCTACTAAAAGATCATATGAAATTCTAAAATACTCCTGTGAGATTCCTTTTATTGCTGAAAAAACCCTTTTCATGCGGACGGAATCGATCGAAATAGGGTCTCTACGACACTGTTAGTATATGATATTTCTTCGATTAAAAGAAAATTATTCTTTTACCACTGGATAATGAAA
The DNA here is from genome assembly GCA_023653785.1 of Ophioderma brevispina. Taxonomy (NCBI): domain Eukaryota; kingdom Metazoa; phylum Echinodermata; class Ophiuroidea; order Amphilepidida; family Ophiodermatidae; genus Ophioderma; species Ophioderma brevispina. The sequence goes on along the minus strand of JAMKCH010038372.1, from coordinate 21,607 downwards.
CAACAAATCATGACTCCAAGAAGTACCAAAGGTTCATTTTAAAAAACCATCGCTCTCTAAAGCGCACCTCTTCAAATGGGAGCATGTGGGACGGAATCGAGCATGTTGGACGGAATGGAAATGTGCCATTTTAATCGACTCTGTCTTGTGTATTATTGGTACTGTATAGTACTTCGGATAGTATTAGCTCTTAGTATTGGTATATCAGAACTGTTAAGTGCTTTTGGTCATTTGATATTGCAGGCAAAAACATGTCAAAATTCGCGTCCGACATGCCTGTTTCCGTCCGACAGATTTGTATAGAACACAGAAAAGTGCACCATCAGTAGTCTGGTTTTGGAAAATTTCATTGCCGTTGGCATGGTACTAACATTGTGAGCTGTCAATTAAAGCTTTTAAAATAAATGTGCAACAACTATTTGTATGGTGTTATGCAATGAAATCTGTAAAAATTACGTTCGACAATGCTTCCGTCCAACATGTTGCATTTAAAAAAAATGGTGTAAAAACTCTTTCTAAAAAAAACCTTTTGTATGATATTTTTTCTCTCTAAAACCGTAATTGTTCCTATTCTTGTCTGATATAAAGTATTCATAAAAATAATTTCATTTGCCAGTCAAAAGAGACAAGAAAATAGATCAAGGCTGCCTAAATTCAACAGCTTTGGCCCACAAAAATTGGCAAAAATGTTGAAAAATTTGTTTTAAGCTGTTTTCAGGTGACTTCTTATGTAGGAAATTGATTGATTTGACACTTTTCTTGGTACAGCTCATTGTTCTGAATGGATTCCATGTTTAATGCAACTTGAAATGGCCCAAAAGAAAACTTTAAGAGCTCTCGTTTGTTTAAAAACATGTCGGACGGCATTGAACATAAACATGTCGGACGGAAAAAAAATTGCACATTTTTACTTCTAATAAAAATTAAGACTAGACTTTAAAACAATCACTCCAGCTAATACCTCATTAAATTCATTGGAAATTGACCAGAAACATTTATGAAATTTCTATTTGTGTTTTTTTGTTAGTAGAAAAAACTTTTAAGAATTTTGACCATGTAGGACGGAATGTTTTTTTTGTTTAATTTTCTAATTCTCTGGGAATTTAAAAAACTTGATGAAACATTGGGAATATAAAAAACTGCTTATATCTTCATGTAAGTGTTCCAACTTTATATTCAAAAGGATGTTAATTAAAATAATCTGTGATGGTTTAGTAATGTGATAGTAGGTATGGGGGGGGGTGGAAAGGACGTCTACGAAATGGGCGGGGAAATGTGAGTAAGGTTAAAAGTAAAGCATTAAAAATAGGGGTGGTTGTTTTTGTAAAACAGTGTTTATTTTTTTACGTTTATTTTGTGACAGAGGAAAACATTCAAATCATTTAAAAATAAGACCCTACCTAAACACATTCTACAAAGAATTTTTAAATGCACTACTGTGGTGACACATTTTGAAACACAGCCGACTTATTGAAGGAAATGTTAAACATTAGTAATCCCATGTGTACCTAATCTTAATACAACATCTGATCACATCTGCGAAGAAATTAGCCACAATTTGTATAACTGTAAATGGACAGAAATTACAGCACAGTGGCATTGGGACCCTGGGAATAACCAATTACTCAGAACACAAAACCGCAAAGACCCGGACCGAATCAACTCAAAGTTTGGAAATATGAATAAACAGGAAGGTGCATGGAATCACAAAAAATGCACCTTTCAAGTTGGGTGTGAGAAACATGAAATGTTGCCTACCACAACAAAAAGAAGTATTGGGACACATTTTCTCAAGTTCACTGTTTGTGCTTAGATTGGTTCAACATATTAATATGTTTATATATAATAAAGGTTTGATTCCTTAAAGTGTCCAAAAGGAAAAAACAATTGCTGATAAATACTTAACTTCCTTCAGTTTTGTACACTCAATTATTAATGGGGCTTCTGATGAACAAAAAATACCACAAAAAGAAGCATGGAACATGAAATTTATATCATTTTGTGGGGTTTATTAAAGTTTTCATAAAATAAGATATATTTGACGCATCTGAATTTTGTTATTCAAGGTTAATGTACTTAAGGTCAAAATTCATTTATTTAGTAGTCTTTTGTATACCAGGAATATAAAGGTCACAAGTTGTGATTTGGTCCATAATTGTAAAGTGAAAGTTCACATACTTGTTCATGTTAAAGCATAAAGCGGACATAAGTTACAAAGGGGTGGCTACTGGGAGATCTCTAAGTACAATTTGTCAATCCAAAACAGTTTTTTTCACACAAAAGCAATGACATTCTGGGCCAAACCTGCAAAAGGTGATTAAAAATAAAACTCACTATACTCGATTAGCGTTGATACGTACGTCCCCCTAGAGAGTTTTTGAGTATTCAATAAGTCGGAGAGGGAAAATTAAAGAATTCAAACGCACGTGCCAACCGCATTATCGTGGAGGACCACTCCGGTACATTTAACTACTAACTGCCACTAAATACAATTCCATGAATGTATTATGGAAATGCACAAAGTTATTAGTTCCGGGCCTTAACATTCCTCAAAAAACATGAAGAACAGAAAAAGTCCCGCGCTAATTGAATTTTTCACCTCGGCAAAGAATGTGGACGGTCGGTCACATGATGTAAGTGGAATCGAGGAGAGCATAAAAAATTATGCTCAATATAGCCTACATTTAAATGTCAGGATTGCTGTGGCCCATCACCGTCCATTGATCAGTAAAGGGGGCCATCATTAGGAAACAAATTACCACTCATAAGCCCAGAACAAGCTTCTATGGAATTTGCCCGAAATTATGCTCCAGGAGCATAAATAATCTGGAAAACAAAATATTCTAAGTTATATTCTTCAGGAGCATAGTTTCAATTATGCTCCTGGAAAGAAGATTTTGAAATCAAATCTCCAGAAGAATATGGCAAATATGCTCCTGGAGCAGTGGAGAAATATTAAGTCAACTACTGCACCAGGAGCATATTTGTCATATGGCCTGAAGCATACATGTGCATTCAAAATTATGTCCAGGACAATAGGTCTTGGTCCATATGCTCCTGGAGCACATTTTGCGATTGGCCAAAATATCATAGAGAACTCCCAGGGATACTTTAAAAGCAGAAAATAAAAAGTAGTGGGCTGCATGAGCCTTCGGTTCGTGCACATTAACAACTTTAAAGTCTAATCATGTTTTATTACATTAAAAAGCGACAAAAAAAAAAAAAAAAAAGAACAAACAACAAAACAGTTTTTAAAAAGAAACAATGAGGCGTGCGACCGTGCTGCCACATTTGCTACGTTAGAAATGTCGCAAACCAAGAGATTTCAAATAAACAGGTGTCCCGACAAAAAAAAATGTGATAAATTCTGATTTTTGCACTGGTCTAAAGCTTTATCACAAATATGGATTAAGCTAACAATCAACTTTGTTTTTTTTTTTTTTTTTTTTTAATGTTTGTGTGTGTGGAAAAAGTGGGTCATTCCATGCCAAAACACCAAGGCGTGGAATCCACCCTCTCAGATTTTGTTGAACTTGCAGTCAACGGATTTTTTATCGGGGCGGGCGGAGGCTACAGGTCAAAAGGAAAATTCAAATTCCATTCCGTTGGGCTCTCAAAGTTTGACGGGACTCGGGACTTATAAAAATTGTTGATCAGTATTACAAAAACTTTATTTTTAATAGGGAATCTATTGAGTCTTATCTTATGAAATCACTAAATTTCACAGAACAATATAGATGTCTTTAAATCTCTAGTTGCACAAAGGGATTTCGTGCTCCACAGCCTTGCCACCACCCAAAGAATTTATATGTGCATAATCTAATGCAAATCAATCTACTCTGAAGAAATTCTTAATTCTGTATCGGAACAAGTGGTTGAAATTACAACATGGTAGCATAGGGCCATATGAACAGCGCGATTACAACTAATTGGCTCAAAAACATCAACACAACTCGGAATCAAATGAAAATTTTGGAAAATAATTCTTTTTTGAGGATATTAGTAGCTTCTATTAGTTCTAGTGTTCAATCATGCACAACTACAGTGGTATCGAGGTGGTCGATCCAGAGGGTGCAAATTCCCAAGTCGTTCCCAACAGAGGAGCAAATTTGTAAATAGTCCCGGTTGATTTACTCCAATTAAGTCTGCATCTGAACAAAATGTGCCAAATGTACTTTAAAATTTGCTCAAATTTGGCCTGAAATTGGTTGAAATTCCCAAAAAAGAGGGAGGATAAAAAATGCACATGTTGGCCATATCAAAACACACACACAACCAATCTAGAAATTCTTGATGGGGCGTAGCACAGGTCCACGAGATATAAACGAATAAACACTAAGCAAGCAGGTACAATACACACTGTTATACACAAACATCAAGCAGGAAAGAATAAGAATTTAGAATTCTGCCACAGGCTACCAATTCGGCAACGTTAACGGAATAAACCGCATGTGTAAGGATGCCGAGTTTAAGTTGTGGCGAATACTAAATCGGGCAATATCTTGTTATAGCCCCGTATTATTACTTCACAACATTTTGACACCCGGTTACGTGAAAAACTGTTTCATGAGCGGGTATTAATGAGAAAGCTTGTCAGGTGGTGCTGGTCCATCTGGCTGGGCAAGTAATTGTTATAAATTCAGAGATAAAAATGAAATTGTGCCCTTTCCTGAAGAATTTGAATTTTAGAAGTCAACCGTAGGCATAATTATACTCTTGGTTATAAGCCCGCTGTTCTATGTTTTTCACTAGAAATTAAACAATAGAACGGGGCTTATAACGAGGTATATATAGGAGAGTTTGATGCTATTCAACTATATAACAATAAAGATATAACTCTTTTTATAGAGCCCCGTCCTAATTGTTATGTTCGAGTGAGAATAGAACGGGGCTTATACAAGAGTAATATATAGAGTTTGAAGGGCATCATTCTATGTATTTCCAAACCCTTCCTTAGTACAAATGGATTTCCTTTTTGGGGATATATTGTTCAGCAAAAGGGGGTCTAGTGATTTTTGGGGGGCCAAGGAAGGTTAAGGAAGGAAAGGAGTGACCGGGGCTTATAAAATCTCTCTCACGGTTTGTATTCTGGTTTTCTTTTAGTCAAACATTCGAATATCGGTTTCGAAACGGAATAAATCGTAGTATTAAAATGATGGCTATTCTCAGACTCTCTATTAATATCTTGTTATAGCCCCGTTCTATTGTGTTCTCACTCAAGATTAACAATATATAGGGTTTGAATAGCATCATTCTACGTATTTCCACCCGTCGTAGGACACAGGGGATTTCTGTTTGGGGGATAATTGTCAGCAAAAGAGGGGTCCCGTCGTTTGGGGGGTAAGAAGGTAATTAAGAAGGAAGGAAACGAGTGAACGGGCTTACTAAAATCTCAGCGTTTTATTTCCGTTTCTTTTTTGGTCCAACATTCCACATTGAAATGATCTCTACCCGGAATAATCGCAATATTTATAATAAGTTGAATGTTCATAAATGGAAGATTTTATAGGCCCCGTTCACTACAATATCATCGGCAAGGAGTGCGGACAGTCCCTCGATATTTCATCATTTTCATTGCAATCTTAAATTATAAAAAATAGAATCAAAATTTTGGGTTTGAAGGGGAATCGAACCCGAAACATCTGTATTACAATACGATCCGAGCGACTGAGACGCACGCCATGTAATCGGAGCCGACAAAAAGTCCGGTGCTTTTGTTATACTTAAATCAATATACATTAACGGAATTAACTCACGTCCGCACACAGAGGACCCCATCTCCATAATCTATTTCATTGATGATTCACCCGCCAAGCCTATTTGGTTCCATACTATGGCTTTTCAAAAAAGTACATTACCTTTTGTTTTTGGCCAGGGACAATAGGCTTTTGTCCTAAAAGAAAACAGAAGAATCAATGTTCGATCTTAATATAGCTCTTGTATAGTGTGCTTTTATTTGCTATTGACTTGTGATGAGTTTAAATTGTTTGAATAAAATAGTGAGATTTTAAACGCCCGCGTTGCAACCGCATTGCAACACCTACCGTATACCGGGGGGAAAACTTTAGAGCAGATTTTCAACAGAATAGGTTATGAGATCAACTTTTGTATTATCGGCAAGTCCCCCCCGCATCAAAACAGAAGTTAATTAATTCTGAGGAAAACAAAGATATCTTAACTGGGCGTATAAAATCTTCACTTCTATTCGGAAATTACATGACAGTGTCTCTGTGGAATAAAGTTCGTTTCGAAAACACTTCAACCCCGACCATTTGACTAATAAAAACGGAATAGAAACGTAGATTAAGTTAATAAGCCCCTTTCACTCCTTTCCTTCCTTCTTAACCTTCTTACACCCCCAAAACTACTAGAAGACCCCTCTTTTGCTGAACAATATATCCCCCAAAAGAAATCCCTTTTGTGTCCACGGACGTGTGGGAAAATAATAGAATGAGGCTCTTCAAACCTCTATAATTACTCTTGTTATAAGCCTCCGTTCTAATTGAGTTCTCCCTCGAAATTAACAATAAACGTGCTTAGAACAAGATATATATATAGTTTCAATAGTATCAACTCTTATATATACTCTGTTATAAGGCCCCGGTTCATTGTTGGTGTAATTTCGAGGTGAGAACAATAGAACGGGGCTTATAACAAGAGTAATATATAGGGTTGTGAATAGCATCATGTCTACGTATTCTAACCCTCCGTGTAGGGGACAAAAATGTGGATTGCTTTAAATGGGGGATATATGTGATCGCAGCAAAGAGGGTTTTAGTAGTTTTGGGGGTAAGAGGTTAATAAAGGCAGAAACGAGTGAACCGGGCCTTATAAAATCTCGCGTTTATTCCGTTCTTTTTTTTGTGTCAAAACATTCCAAATTGAAATGAATCTCTAATACGGAATAAATCGCAATTTAATAAGTGAATGTTGAACTTTGAAGATTTTATAGGCCCGTTAACTACATAATCGGCAAAGTGCGGCCTCAATATCGATAATTTCAATTGCAACTAAATTAAAAAATATAATCAAAATTTGCGTTTTGAAGTGGTAATCGAACCCGAACCAGTCTGTTATTACAAGACGAGCGACTGAGACGCCCGCCAGTATCCGAGCCGACAAAAAAGTCGTGCTTTTGTTATACTTAAATCGATATACATTCACGGAATAAATCTCACCTCCGCACACACCCATCTCCATAATCTATTTCATTGCTGATTCACCCTCCAAGCCGCTTTGGTTCAATACTAGGGCTTTTCACAAAAGTCATTAACTTTTGTTTTGGCCGACAATAGGCCTGTCCTTTCCGAACAGAAAAACGATCAATGATCGATCTTAATATACTCTTGTATAAGTGTGCTTTTATTTTGTGCTGTTACACTTTGTGATGGATGTTTAATTGTGGTGAATAAAATAAGTGAATTTTATAAGCCCCGTTCACCGGCATTGCAAACACCTAACCGTATAACGGTGAAAAACCTTAGGATCAGATTTGTTCAACAGAATAGAGTTATGAGATCAACGTTTTTAATTATCGAGCAATCCCCGCGTCAAAACAAAGGTTAATTAATTCTGAGAAAACAAAGAATATAATTAACGGTGCCATAAAATCTTCACTTCTATTCGGAAATTAACATGACATTGTCTCTGTGGAATAAATTCGTTTCGAAATCACTTCAACCCGCACAATTGGACTAAAAAATAATAAAACGTAATCAACGTTAGAATTTAATAAGCCCTGTTCAATTCCTTTCTTCTTCTTAACCTTCTTACCTCTTACCCCCAAAACTACAGAACTAGACCCCTCTTTTCCTGGACAATATATCCCCCAAAAGAAATCCCCTTTTTGTCCGTACGGACGGGTAGAAATACTAGAATGATGCTATTCAATCAAACCCTATAATTACTCTTGTCTAGAAACCCCCGTTCTATTGTTCTCATTCGAAATTAACAATAGAACGGGGCTTATAACAGAGTAATGCATGAAGAGAAGTTTTGATGCTATGAACCTACTATATCTATACTCTTGTTATAAGCCCCGTTCGATTGTTACTTCGAGTGAGAAACAATGCACCGGGGCTTATAACAAGAGTACTATATAGAGTTTGAATAGCATCATTCCCCTATTTATTTCCACCCGTCCGTAGACAAAGGGATTCTTGGGGATATAAGTGTTCAGCAAAGATGGGTCTAGTAGTTTTTGGTGGTAAGAAGGTTAAGAAGGAAGGAAAGGAGTGACGGGGCTTATAAAATCTCACGTTTTTATTCCGTTATTATAGTCGCAAGGTTGTCCTGGTTGACGTGATTTCGAACCGAAACTTATTCCACAAAGACAATGTCATGTTAAGTTCCGAATAGAATGAGATTTTATAGGTCCCCCGTTAGTTTATATCTTTGTTTTCTTCCCTCAGAAATATTAACTTCTGTTTTATGCGTGGATTGCTCGATAATCACTTATCACAAGAGTATATTAAGATCGAACCTTGTCTTTCTTCTTTTTATCTTTTTGAAATACGGAAGGCCTATTTGTCGCGGCCAAAACAAAAGTTAATGTACTTTTTGAAAAGCCATAGTAATTGAACCAAAGCGTCTTGTGCTGGGAATCAGCAATCAATAGAATGGGGGGTATGGAGACTGGTTGTGTTGCGACGTAGCTTTATTCCGTTAATGTATCTTTATTTAAGTATAATAACAAACGCACGACTTTCTGTTCGTCTCGGATTCATGGCTTGCGGCTCAGTCGCTCGTCTTGTAATCAGATGTTTCGGTTTCGAGTACCCCTTTCCCCCGCCTCCCTTTTGCTTTCTTTTTTCCTTTCCGTTGGCCCTGCCCCTATCAATGAGTCCGCCCTTTGCCATTATTCGTTAACGGGCCTAGAAAGCCTTCCATTGATGAACATTCACTTAGGATAATCTTGGCGATTTATTCCGTTTAGAGATCATTTCAATTTGGAATGTTTGACCAAAAAAAGAACTGAAAAACGCGAGATTTTAAAGCCCCGTTCAGCCACTCGTTTCCTTCCTTCTTAACCTCTTACCTGGAAGCCTTCTACACCCACCAAAACTCCTATGCCCCCTCTTGTTGCTGGACAATATATCCCCCAAAATAAATCCCCTTTTTGTCCCATACGACGGTGTAGAAATACTTAGAATGATGCTATGCAAACGCCTATATATTACCTTGTTATAAGCACCGTTCTATTGTTCTCACTAGACCTCGAAATTACACGTAGAACGTGGCTTCTAACAAGATTATATATACAAGAGTTTGATGCTAGATTGAAACTATATATAGGTACTCATTGTTATAAGCCCCCTTTCTATTGTTCATATTCAAGAGGTGAGAACAATAGAAACTGGTCCTTTATAACAAGAGTACATATAGAGTTTTTAAAGAGCATCATTCTATGTAAATTCATTTCCACCCGTCCGTAGGACAAAAGGGGCTTTCTTTTGGAGGATATATGTTCAGCAAAGGGTCTAGTAGTTTTGGGGTTAGTAGTTTGGGGGTTACGACTTTAAGAATTAAGACAAGGAAGTGAATACGGTGGCTTATAAATCTCACTTTTATTTGAATTCCGTTTATTAATAGGTACCCAATGTCCGTGTTGAAGTGTTTTCGAAACTAACTTTATTCCACAGAGACAATGTCTGTTAAATTCCGAAATAGCAAGTAAGATTTTATAGGCCCGTTAATAAAAATAATCTTTGTTTTCCCTCAGAATTAATTAACGTTTCTGTTTTATGCGGGGATTGCTTCGATAATAACACGTTGTCTCATACCTATTCTGTTGACAAATCTGCTCCTAATTTTCCCCCTTTATACGGTCGGTGTTGCAATGCGGTGAACGGGGCGTATAAACTCTCAGCTTTTTTATTCACACAATTTAACATCATCACCAGTTATAGCAAACTAAAAGCAAACACTTATCACGAAGAGTATATAAGATCGACATTGATCTTTCTTCTTTTACGGAAAAGGGCCTATTGTCGGCCAAAACAAAAGTTAATGTACTTTTTGAAAAGCCATAGTATTGAACCAATCGGCTTGGCGGGTGAATCATCAATGAAATAGATTATGGAGGTGGTGTGTGCGGACGTGAGCTTTATTTCCGTTATTTATATTGATTTAAGTATAGACAAAGCACGACTTACTGTCGGCTCGGATTACATGGCGTGCGTCCATCGCGCGTCTTGTACTACAGAGTTTCGGGTTCGATTCCCACTCAAACACAAAATGTGATTCGTATTTTTTATTAAAGATTTGCAATAAAACTATCAGAGGATTACAACAAGAGACAGAGCACTTGCCGATGAAATGTAGGTTACGGGGCCCCCTATAAAATCTTCATTTAATTACATTCAACTTATTATAATCTTGCGATTATGCCCGTTTAGGAGTATCATTTCAATTTTGGTAATGTTGAACGCAAAAACACGTAATAAAACGCGGAGATTTTAATATCCCCGTCACTATCGTGTCCTTCCTTCTTAACCTTCTTACCCACCCCCGCACAACTACTAGACACCCCGCTTTTGCTGGACAGCTATCCCCCAAAAGAAATCCCCTTTTGTTCCCTACGACGGGTAGCAAATGTGGGGAGGCTGTCGAATGCAGCGTTAATTGCAAACCCTAATATTACTCTTGGTTATAAGCCCCCGTTCTATTTTGTGTCTCACTTCTCGAAATAAACAACTAGAACGGGCTTATCACAATAGTATATATAGAATAGTTTGATGCTATTGAAAACTATATAAACCTTGGTTATAAGCCCAAACCCGTTCTATTGGTAATTTCTAGTGAGAACAAGAGCGGGGCTTATAACAAGAGTAATATATAGAGTTTGAAGAGCAAACAAAAAAAAAAAAAAAAATTCTATGTATTTCACCCGTCCTTAGGCACAAGGGGATCTTTTTTTGGGGGATATATTGTTCAGCAAAAAGGGGTCTATGTGTTTGGGGGGTAAGAAGGTTAGAAAGGAAGGAAAGGAGTGAACTGGGCTTATAAAATCTCACGTTTTTATTCCGTTTATTATAGTCCATTGGTCCGGTTTGAAGTGATTTCGAAACGAACTTTATTCCACAGAGACAATGACTGTTAATTTCCGAATAGAAGTGAAGATTTTATAGGCCCCCCCGTTAATTATAATCTTTTGTTTTTCTTCCCTCAGTTAATTAACTTCTGTTTGATCGGGGATTGCTCGAGTGAATAAAACGTTTGATTCTCATATCCTATTCTGTGGAAAAAAAAATCTGCTCCTAATTGTTCCTTCCCCCTCCCCCGTTATACGGTAGGTGTTGCAATGGCGGTCAACGTGGCGATAAAATCCTCACTTTTTAATTCACACGAATTAAAACCTCATCTCATCATCACCAGTACTCAAAATAAAAGCAAACACTTATCACAAGAGTATATTAAGATCGAGACATTGATCTTTTTATTTTATACGGAAAGGCCTATTGTCGGCCAAAACAAAATTTAATGTACTTTTTGAAAAGGGCCATTAGTATTGAACCAAAGCGGCTTGGCGGGTGAATCATCAATGAAATAGATTAGGAGATGGAGGTGTGGCGGACGTGATCTTTATTCCGTTAATGTATATTGATTTAAGTATACCAAAAGCATCGACCTTTCTGTCCGGCTCGGATTACATGGCGTGCGTCTCATTCGCTCGTCTTGTAATACAGATGTTTTTCGGGTTCGATTCCCACTTCAAACACAAAATTTTGATTTTTTTTTTTGAATTTAAGATTGCAATGAAAATATCAGAAGAGTCCCCTTTGCCGATTATGTAGTTAACGGGCCTATAAAATCTTCCATTTATGAACATTCAACTTATTATAATATTGCGATTTATTCCGTTAGATATGAATTTCAATTTGGAATGTTTTAAACCCCCCCCCCCAAAAAAGAATCAACGCGAGATTTTATAGCCCCGTTCACTCCGTTTCCTTCTTCTTACCTTCTTCCCCCACCAAAACTACTATACCCCTCTTTTGCTGGACAATATATCCCCCCAAAAGAAAGCCCCTTTTTTGTCCTACGGACGGGTGGAAATACTTAGAATGATGCTATTCAACCCTATATATTACTCTTGTTATAAGGATGCCCCGTTCTAGCTATTTTGTTTAATTAATTCGAGGGAACAATTAGAACGGGGCTTAGGACAATAGATAATATATAGAGAGTTTTGATGGCTATTCCAACTATTATATACTCTTCTTATAAGGCCCTCGTTCTATTTTAATTTCGAGTGAGAACATATAACGGGCTTATAAACCAGAGTATATATAGAGAGTTTGATGCTATCTCAAACTATATATATACTCTCTAAGCCCGCCCGTGGTCTATTTGTTATTCGAGTGATAACAATCGAACGGGGCGTATAACTAAGAGTAATATATGAGTTTTGAAGGCAATCATTCTCTGTATTTCCAACCCGTGTTGCCTAGCTATTATGTGGTGTGACCCCCAATATACGACGTGCTTTAGTGTATGACTATGAGGCGGTCCATGCGTAACACTGGCGACGGCGATATGAATTGCTGAATTGGTACCAAGATTTCAGCGAAAGAAGCACTAACTTGTTTTCAGTAACCTAGGGTGTCAAATTGTGAGTCATACATTACGGGCTTATAAACCAGATTTTGCCCTAAATCATCCCACGTTCCACTTACGGAAGCTAGTTGTTGTTTCAAATATCATTTATATTTATGGCCCTCATATTTCGCTAAATAACTACTCACGTGAATTAAATGAAGCTATTACATCCACTCAGACCATCCTAAGCTTTCCCAGTCTAGCATAGTACCTCGCGAACATGACTGTACCCACTGAGTTTAATCATTTTAAAAAGGTTATTGAAAACAAAGAATAAATAATCATCTGGACAAAGGTCGATGACCGGTTCTACAATATAGAGAGGGCGTTAAAGCTGTAAATGGCACTGTGTCGGATGGTTTTTTGGCTGCCGGCAATCATGTTTCGGGCGCGAGCGAGTGTCGGGGGCAGGGTAGGGGAAGCCAAGCTCGAAGAACCTTGGAATAAATTAATTTATTTGCTGATGACACTATGTTTTTACAGGGGGATTTTGAATCATTTCAATATCTTTTTTAAAACTTTGGATGATTTTGCTTATTTTTAAGGATGTAGGACCTAGAGTTAATATGACAAAATCTGAAGCAATTACATATTGTTAAAAAAATAGCAGTAGATTCCATTTTTGAAGATAAAGGGTTGAATTGGAGGATTAATACCTTTAAAATTTGGGGTTGTAGTTTTTCTTTAAACACTAAGACTATATGACCTTAATCCCCCCCCCCCAAACTTCATTTCCAAACGAGTAAACTTTTAACTGGATGGCGTGTTAAGAAATTTGTCAACTACTGGGTAAAGTGGCGGTTGTGAAATCCCATTATTACCCCAGTTAATCTTTGTATGCTCTGTTCTTTTGTATCAATATCCTAGACAATTTCAAGAAACTTAACAACTTTTTTATAAATTCATTTTGGAGTGGTGAAGAAAAACGATAGAGTATGAATATGTAACGGGGACTAGTTAATTTCTTTCTGAAGCTCAAAAACTCATTGGGTTAAGATCTCTATCCATGAGTATCTGCGTGGAAGTTGAGTGAAAACTGTTAAAATTTGGTACTCTTACAGAAAAATAGAAGTGAATATAGGTTTAAATATCTTCAAGATTCAATTTGGTGGAATGAAAAATGTACGGTACAATCCTAAAACCTATTTTTATACCAATGATTGTGGGATTTGAAAAAGGTGATCACGCAATTTCTGATCTCGATAGGAGATTAAAACCTTTGAATATGTATAGTCATTGAATATGATATCCCTATTGGAGTAGGATCGAAGAAAAAGAAAAAGAAAAGATAATTCTCTTGTACAAATGGTTTTATTTGAATTGGATGGTTTTTTCGGAACCCTTAAAGAGACACGATCAGTGATTTGCACAAAATATTTGAAATTTGCAGGGAATAGCTTAAAATTGAGGATAAGTCTGTAGATTATCAGTAAGTAACTTGTTTCAAATTGAAGAATTGACAGGAAAAGGAAGAAAAGGCAGTGTTCAAATACCGATTCCCCATGAATTACGATTTGTAGTAAGTGTCCGAACGGACAGTTATGACTTAAATTTCCGTTCTGTACCTATTAGGTGTTATGTTCTTATCATTTGCCAGGTTAGGTTAGGCTACCATGTACTTTAATAATGCAAAAATCTGATTTTTTATGATTTTTCGATCTTCTGATCTAGCAAAGCAATGATGTGCCTTAACGAATATCCAAGACAAAATATTTTTGAGAAAATTGTTTCTTCTTCTTGTGAAATTGACAAAGTCCTAGGTATGCCTATTCTATTTGAAGAGATCCAAATTTTCATCTGATTACATTGAGGATAAATGGAATGAATGCTTTCAAATTGATGAAGAGAAGAGATTGATGGGAGTTAATTCACCAATGTAACTTTAAATGTTATAGAATTCCAATCCAGATCCTTCTATTTTTTTAACTCTTCCAGTAGGGCAATTTGCCCTAATATTACCTCACAAAATTGGCAAAATGGAATCCCCTAATTGTTCTTTTTGTGATGAACTTCCTGAAACCATTCTTTACTTTTTATGTGAATGCAGAAAAAAGTGTCTCCAACATGCTGAAATTTACCAAATATGTAAGTCATATTTTACATGGTTGCTTAACCATAATACCCAACTGAAATAGAATTTAAAATTAAAAACATTTCACCAGTTTTGTTATTGATAAATGTTTACAAAGAGATTTAATACCACATTTATGTCATTAGCACCCCATACTCATTGTTTTATTCGCATTTCCGTGATGGCACTTGTCATTGTATTTTACCACATTTATGTCATTGCACCCAGTACCCATTGTACTTTATTCGCATTTCCATCATTTACAATCATGACAATATGCATTTCTACCATTACACCCAGTATCCAGTGTACTTTATTCGCATTTCCATATTTGCACTCGGTGCCCATTCTATTTTTTACCACATTTTCTGGCATTGGCACCCAAGTACCAAGTTGTATTTTTCGCATTTCCATCATTCACTCAGTACCCCCAAAATATGTTATACCATTTTCTGCCAGTGCCCCCAGTATCCAATGCACTATTAGCCATTCACATGCATTAATGCCACTCGGTTGCCCCCGTATATTTATACACATCTGCTCATTGCACCCAGTACCCATTGTACTTTATTCGCATTTCCATATTAAAATTCAGTGCCCATTCTTTTATTTATACACATTTCGCATTGCACCAGTTGACTGTATTTACATTACCATAATTGTACTCAGTGCTCATTATATTTTTCCTACACATTTTTGGCCATTTAAACATTTCTGTCATTGCATCCAGTGCCCATTGCCACTTCATCACATTTCCATCCGTGAACTTGTGCCCATTATATCACATTTATGTCCGTACCATTACTGCTCTGGGGGGAGAAGTAGGAAACCGTCTTGTGGTCTCCCTGTTAAGATGCGTAGCGAAGCAAAGTAAAACTGCGACGAATGCGAAGCAGCGAACAATCTCTACAAAACTCCAAACACTGTTTTCCATTAACATCATTTCTTACGTATACCCATATCATGGCTGGACCTCACGGCAGGCCTTTTCTAAGGTCTGACTTGCACTATAGTGTCATTGAATGTGGAGTTTTTTTCAGTGACAAAAAAGTACCAATCATTGCTGATTTGTGTAACACTCTCCATTGCGATGTCCTATGTCGCAGGAAACCCACAGAGGAATCAATAACCACCGCCCAACCATACGAGGAATGGTCCTGCCACCGAGAGACCACACGACCAATTACGGAAAGTGCTATAATTGTGAGAACAGGTACCGAAGTGAAGCAACCTCAAGGTCTGATGATAACAAACATCGAAGTCGTCACCATTGAGCTTAGTTCTGTCATAGTTACATCTGTCTACAAACCCTCCATCAGTAGACTCGAGCACCTTCAGATTAACCATGGGACTTCCACCAAACCTCACTTGTTCATTGGCGACTTCAACAGCATAGTACCCAATGGGGCTACAATGAACTAACAAAGACGGACAAGCTGTTGAAGAATGGATAGACAGTTCAACATCTACGTCTCCTTCACGCATCTAAGATGCCGACATTCATTTCATAGCGCCGGCTGGAAGATAGGTTACAACCCTGATCTAGCTAGTGTTAGCCGAAAAACATCTCAACCTTTGTAGCAAGATGTTCTGGACCTGTTCCACAAACTCAACAGCGACCAATGGTATCCAAGTCAAGCTGCAGTAAGGACCAAACACAGTTGCCTTTTAAGCGCCGCTTTAACTACAGAAAGCAGGACTGGCAGGGATTCACTGATTGACCTGGATCAGAACGTGAAGAGGAATTGACTCCAAAACCCCATAACTATGCAAATTGCCCACACTATGAACAAGGACTGCACCGGAGAGTCATACCCAGAGGCTGTAGGACGGAATATATACCAGGCCTGCCAAGGAGGTGCTGGAGAATATCAAGAGTACACACCATGTTTGAGGCTGATCCTTTTCGGCTGAAACAACTGCTAAAGGTGAGGAAGTCTCCGAGAGGATCTCCAGGAAAAGATCAAACATGGCACACTTTAATTGAACCCGCCGATATGACCCTACAGCAGAAAGCATGGTCTACCATCCGAAAACTCCAAGAGGATCCAACAGAACCTCCGCAGCAGCCAAAGTTCACACCCACCAAGTTGCCCACAACTGCTTTAATGGCAAGTGCAGCAAGAACCCAAGAGATCAAAATAGACCTAAAGAGGTATAGTGGTGGACCCTGGTTTCACTCGCCCATTCAACATGGACGGGAATTGGAATCGGTTATGCTAAACTTCAACCAGGAAAAGCATAGGCCTTGACCACTTCTTACTGGCAACTAAAAAAATCTTGGCAGTAGCAAGGGATGGCTTTTGGAGTCTTACAATGACTTGGCCCTTATTTCCACAGGTTCCCAAAGATGGAGGAAAGCACATGTTATGACACTCCTACAGCATGGGAAAGATCCATCCAATCCCTTAAGAGCTACAGACCTATATCACTCCTAGCCATCAACCTAACAAACCTTTGAACGCCTCCTGCTCAATCTATCGCACCTGTGATAGCCGAAAACCTCATACCAGAACAAGAGGTTTCGGCAGGCAATCAAAACAAGCCAAGTACTCAAAATAAACTCAACACATTGAGGATGGTTCAGAAGGGTATGGTAACGGAGCTGTGTTCATCGACTTATCAGCAGCGTACGGACATGTTAATCCCACAGATGCCTATCAATAGATCTTGGAAATTAACAAGGACATCCGCTTTGTTTGACTGAGCTTATCCGTGGTTGCGGGCTAACAGGATGTTCTTTGTTCCGCTAGGAGCGAAGAAGAGCCGATGGCGCAGGCTTTACGAATGGTCTACCACAAGGGAGTGTGCTTGCAACTATCCTGTCAACATATATACCAACGACCAAACCTCGGAGTGCAGGACCCTGCGTTTTATTTTTTGCAGACGATCTTGGAATAGCGCACAAGATGCCGACTTCACAGTTGTTGAAGAGAGCCTCCAAAGCTTTGGATGAACCACTCCTATTATGAGAAAAAACCACATACGGGCAAATCCATCTAAGACACGGATGTGTGCTTTCCATCTACGCCACCGTGAAACCACACGTTAGCTGAAGTTACCTGGTCTGGAACTCCCAGGGAGCACTGTGATAACCCTGTCTACTAGGAGTAACCTTGGACCGCACTCTCTCTTATAAGCCCACATTGAGAAGGGCGGGGGGGGGGGGGGGACGAAGAGTAAAGTATGTTCACGCAATAACATTTTTTCTGAAACAAATCACTGGCACAGATGGGGTGCTCGCCACTTACCCTAAGATCGACGGCACTCACCCTGTGCTACTCATGTGCAGGAGTATGCCTGCCCTGTATGGGAAAGATCAACCCCTGGCCAAGAAGCTTGATCCAGCTTTAAATACCTCCTGCCGGCTCATCACGGGATGTCTTCGTCCAACTGAGAACTTATACGTTCTAGCAGGAATTGCTCCACCAGAAATCCGTCGTAGCGTAGCGAGCAATGCAAGTATTAGCTGCCAAGTATGCAAGGTGAAGCACCCTATGTCGGGACAGAAACCTGCTGCCAACCGCCTTAAATCTAGAGAGAGATTCTTAAGCAAAGTCCAACCTTGAAACAGTCTCTAAGGAGGGTAAGAGAGGAGTCAAGCCTTGTTTGGAAGAAAGACTTGCCATCAACCAAAGTAACATCTATCGGTATTGAAACTGGTGAAGATCTCCCACCTGGAGCTGACTCATCATGGGCTGAATGGCGATGCTGGCCTCAATAGATTAGAACCAGAACTGGCCGATCTAGGTTCCCTTGCAGAGTGGGGCTCATAACTGGAAGCAGAACCCAGGATACTACTGTGGTTGTGGAACAGCCACCACAGACAAATGGAACACCTCTTGGTCTGCCACTGATGGAGCAACAATTCACAAAAAAGGACACTTGCGGAATGCAGTGAAGCAGCCAGACGTTGTACCCATCTCTGGCGGGATCATTTTGAGAACCACAGGTTGGAAACGATAAGAAGAAGACTGCTTGGCTTGATTAAACATTCCATCATTGAACTTGATGGCCCATTAAATTATACACATTTCTGCCACTGCACCCCCCATACCTATTATAATATAATATTATTTATTTTATACACAATTCTATCATTTTGTAACAATAACTATATAAGGCAAAGATCATCAATTTTGAATCTATTTTCTGTAGAAATGACTTAAGTCCTATACGCCGTGTGTGGAAGTGGCTGCGGTCGCCAAAGGTGATGAGCCCCTCGTGGTTTCAGGGGACTCATCAGTGTTACTTCGGAAAATGATTATGTTGGGTGATGGTGAATGGAAAAAAGCCAATGAAGGGAAGTAGGTGTGATTTTTTTTCATCATAACAGCAAATTAAATGTTGCCTAATATCATTGAAAGTAGGTGTATGTACACATCCCCCGCTCCGGTATACGTTACCCGGAAGATTCTCGGATTACAGTGGTGATGCTAAAGCTTGTTTTGAATTCTAATATCAATTCTCAGTGTATTGGTCATTGGTCATGCTCTGTCCTATTTTGGTGTCCAAAAAGCTTGTCGAAGAAAGTCCGAATACAAATCTCCAGATGACCGTCACTGAATGGTGGAAACTGATCATGGTAAGGATATGAGGGGAGTTAATAAAATGCTTGGGGGGGGGGGGGAAGTTGGAGCTTCTTTGGACATAACAATTTGTGATCCCTTTTTAGGTTCAAGGAAAAGGTTGACCCATATAATATCATGGTTTCAATCATGCGTCCCCTCTAATTTTTTGCAGGGGCACTCCACCATTTGGGGCCGGCCTGACTCTTTGTGGGCTTCCAGACTGCCACTGGGCACAGCATGCACGAGTCGTCAATGCCTAAATGCTCTGGCCTTCGTTTTATCATTTTTCTTTCACATAGGCCCGCTTGCATTATAGGCATGATTGCAAAAATCTGGCAGTTCATTCTGGGGACAAATCCGTCACCGCTGTTGGTTACTAGGCAACAAACGCACAAACGCCATGGCGAACCGGGAATTTCAAGATAAACCGTAAGTGGAAGCTTTAGACAACCTAACACAGTGCGAAAAAACAACCGAGTTGACCGACAAAATCTAAAATTATTTATTTTTTTTAATTTGCCATATTTACGATTATCAAAATGTAAAAACATAATGTAATGTTTATGGCTGTTGGTCCACTTTTTTAATTTCTGCGGTGAATTTGGTTTGGAGAGAAAAATAATGAGGTATTGTTGTTACCATACTGTACAGCCGAAAATATCAACGAAAAAACGCAAAAAATTTCACGATGAAATTGAGCCGAAAATAACCCCTACTCCGCGGCGGCCATTTTTTGAAATTCCCCGGTCCTCACAATGGTCATGAACAATTATGATATTGTATTTTTACAAAATCCTGGGTGGCCCCGGTGGTCTCCATTTCGTAAAAGTAAGTTCTGGACCAAAATCTTAACAATGGGTGATTCTGTCTGCCCAGTCGTGCAATACGTGTGTGCAACTAGCGTGGGCCGTGGCACTGCGTTTTGCCTTTGGCGTTGAAGTTCCCTTGCCACATCCATGGCCATGGCTGCTATCTACGCGGAATACAACTGATGAAGGTCCATTAATTGTGAATGAGTTCGATTTTTTTTTCATTGATTCCTGTCCATCCAAAATCAGTTGACTATATACCCCAATGCTTATGGTACTACCTTGTCCGGGTAGCATAGCTAGGAGGCCCGGGGGTGGTGAAGTTCTACACTTTTTTTGGGGAAGGTATGGTGCTGCCCGGATTTCCAAAAATTGAGGGCTACCATATCTCATTTGACTACTACGGGTTTCTCTTGAAACTAGATTTCCAAAAAATTCATAAAATAAGCTGCAATTTTCCTCAATTTTCATCTACTTTTTGAAGGTGTTTTAAAGAAAATTGCGGGTATATGGATGTTGACAAAAATGAAAATTGGTTTCTCTATAACTTACATGGTCCTAAATAATGGGTGGGGGTCACTGGAACTGAAAAAGAGCCTGTGTGAAAGCAACTATAGTCCGGCGGGAGCCTATGTCCGTGCTCCATATATGATAACGTGAATAAATCTTGAAACTAATTGCTTAATAGTGTCAACTTAATTGAGTGCCCTATTCCTTCACCGGTTTGTAGCCGGCCTGTGATACGGCCGGGACTATACTACTTCTCTACTGTCTACACGAAATTGAGGGTTCTTATAGGCGGCACATACACTAACTACCACCTAATTGAGAACTTGTCCCCTGGAGCTAGGCTAGTAGCTACTTTGCTTCTATTCGAGGCTAATGTGCAAAACAAGCCTCATGTCCCACTTTTTTTTTTATCTTTTTTACAGTCTAATACATGTTACAACACTCAGCATGTTACAGTAAATTGTCTCAACCCTGAGTACTATGTTGAGGCACGTCAAACTAGGCTAGCTTGGGTAGGCTAGCTCTTTTGAACAGGATTAACCTAACACTGCACTATACTATGCAAGCTTATGTTTTTCAGATTGTTATCATATGTTCAGTCTCAAGTTCCAAAGGTAACCTCTACAAGTGCACCGTGCTCAATTGTGCTTCTTTAAAGTGCCATGACCCAGCCTTAAAAAATGTGAAATCAGGACTCCTCCTTCCAGGGAAATTTTGGGCATTTGGAGGAAAATTGGATAGAGAAATACATAGAGCTACATACTCCTCATTTCAACAAAATACTAATTCTGGTTCCTTCAATTTGGCTAGAAGAAAAAGAAAACCTTTATTAATAATGCACTCACACAAAAAATACTATATATCACATCAATGTACGAATTATATTACCAAAGACATCCTATGGGTTTAGGCTTGATTATAGTGTACTTTTCATTTTTGTGTCGCCTTCACGCATTGCAGCAGGCAACCTAGTATTCAGTCCGCAATTCTTATCTGACCATCTAGTCCGTGTTTTCCAAATTTTTCACACTCAAACACTACTTGGG
>JAMKCH010038371.1:0-22679 GCA_023653785.1 Ophioderma brevispina | reverse complement strand
CTCGTAGACTTGAAGAACTGCTGGAAGTATAACTGCAACTCGGTATCTAATGTCCATACAGGTACTCAGAGCGTTAAAGGTGAACGCCACTGGTAAAGAACAATGTCCTGCTGGACTTGTAATGTTACTTTGTTTTTCAAAGGTTCCAAATTTTGGTGCAGCTCGTGACAATTCGGACAATTTTCAGAATAATAAAGAACATAACATTTTTATAAAACAATGTTATGAATGAAAGTTCTCCACCTTCAGTTTGAGAGGTATACACTCGCTGAAATCTCCTGTCAACTGGCAAGGAAGAATAAAACTTGCAACACAATTTGTCCTTAGCCAAATTTCCCATGATGAAACAAACACGCGGAGAAAGACGAACATTTCGTCATCGTTCCAGTTCGCTGAAACATGTTTAAAGGAAGTCCACCAATCGTCCACATCCTGTGCTTGGAGTGTTTTGACATAGCAATTACCACAAAATTTCTTGGTCACAACAGGTGAGCAATCTTGCTTCTCAGAATAAGTCACTGTGCTCCTCTTGTTCTCGGATTGCGGACATATTCTGACATGTTGTAATCAGGAAGTTTCACCACACTAGGTCCATTTAGAAAACGAGGTCAATCAGAAAAGTCATACTTATTGCCACAACAACCTTGCAAGGTCATATTTTCCAGTTTTCCTCCACTCATAATTTATATGAGTAAATTAACATGATTTAATTAATACAGAAAATATAAAATATTCAGGGAGTCTGTCACAGGGGAAATAGGCACAATATTTCCCCGAGGCAACGGGCTATGGCCTATAACCCGACCGAAGGGTGAGGGGTGATAGGCCCGTAGCCCGAGTACCAATCTAGTGCGCCCTGTTTCTCCGATATAAACCATGTAGTTTTGTGTATTACACCTCACTTGACTTGGGGAACGAGGTGTAGGGAAACAGTCCAATCATTTCCCTAGGGAAAAAGCACGCGTAATAGGAATCAGCCAATGAAAAGCATGATTATGTTCACGAATATTCTTGAGGTGTAATAGCTTAGATTTATACTGATGAACCTTTGGTAAGACTGACCTTTGAGTGTTGGTTTGCAAATTTATATGATTATCTAATAGATAATTTAAAAATGTCACGCCACACATTGTCATTTATCAGATTCTATTTTGTTTCCAAAATTTCAAGGTATTATATTCCCAGTCTTTCCAGAATGATAATAATAACAAGCATTTACTATGACGCTTCTACAAAGAACACAGCGCCTACAGAACAACAGAGGACAAATGATGTGAATGATTCGCACAACGGTTCCCGGTTTTTGTGTCTTGGTACAATATCATTACCATTCTTGAATTTCTACCGAATTCTGTCATTGAATAGTTTTCGCCGAAATCAATGCCGCGTACACAGATTTTTGAGTAGAATCATATCAAGAGTACGGTTATTTGATGTTAATTTATTGATTTTATCTTTCAAACCCGGTAGACAACATATAGTCAGTTGCTTTTGAAATGGCTAGCAAGACTTTTGGAAACCATATCAAAAATATCTGACGAGGCTTGTTGGCACTCATTTGAATGCATATTCATGCCAATTCCGAGTCAGTCTGTCATGAAAATACATAATTTTGATTTTTTTAAATCAAATTGGAGTGTTGGGGCTGGAGGATCATAGTTCCCTCCGGGAAAACAATGGTGAACAATAGGGCCAATCGATTCAGTTGGCTCTTCACGCAGGGGTTCAAGATTATCAACTTCCTCGGCAGACTCCACCCCGTCTGAATTCCTACCAGTGCTTTTCAGGCAATTGCCCTGCAGTATCTTCGCGAGAGAAAACAACAACGCAACAAACTAGTGAATAAGTGCCCTAGCTGCTGGACAACAAGCATATGCTGCATAACACTTGTAAAGAATCGCACCAACTCAGTGGACAGAGACTGCGCTCTCCGCGACCTTTCTGCCGACACGCTGCTAAGCTCCCCATTCAACATTCTTACAGACATGGCATTACTGGCCGCTAGAGAATCCAAGACCAGATAAACTCTTGTTTACAACCTAAGACAGAACTCCCACCTGGCAGCAATCTCCACGCAAGGAATGGGTCACTTTAAACGGATTCGCACAGGAAGCGGTTGTCGCTTCAATAGCAATATGCACCGAGGGGGGCTGGCGCCCATCGCCAGCCTGCCATGTGGTTCTCCATCCCAGACTGCGGCTTCACCATTATCAATGCGGCCCTACCTATTCGTCCACAGGTGACAAAGATTTCTCAAAACCACCACCCATAACAGTGAGTTTGGCTCCAACGCTTAACATATTTAGGTTGCTTGCCTCATTTTACGCAAGAGAAGAAACGCAAACATTTAGTTTCACGTTTTATACCGTGCGAAACGAAAGGAAACGAAACGCCATTGGTTTACACGCTTTATTCCGTCATTGCATGCCAAAAGCTGTAAAACGGAATAAAGCGTGAATCCAATGGGCGTTTGGTTTCGTTTCGCAAAATACAGTAAGCCTCCGGTCGTCTATGGAGCCGGACTATGATTACTTTCACAACGGTTAGATTGTTACTGTTATAGGACAAATTACCTTGTACCAACGGTACCAGGGGGTTCCGTTCGCAAAATCGTTCGTAACACAGTCGTAGCCTAGGTGTGACTAATAGTCGTAACTTTAATCTAAAGTGTTCGCAAAACTACGTCTGCTCGAGTTCGTACTTGTCTATCAATATGGACGTTAGACTATGGGGCCAGGGACTTCTATGCGGTTTTTTGTTGGGTACCCATCGAGGGGCTTGGGGAAGGAAACAAGTGCAATTCATAATAATATTACAAATATATAAACAGTCTGTGTGCCAAAAATAAGGACTGAACTTTTTCTTGAAAATGATAAAATGTCATTCAATTCATTTCTCCAATATCAGCGACCAATAGATACGCTAGACTTCAGAAAACATTGGAGCTAAAGATACTCATTACCGGCCCGGTGGCGGTTTGTGAAAACACTTGACTTCAGATTCCTTTTCATCGGGAGTGCAGGACCATTGTTATATTGTATCGCGGTTTTGAAAAGTCTCAGGGGTTAACACTCTCAATTTAGCGGAAGTCGTTTTTTAATGACGTAAAGCGCCCAATAATACTTATGCTCATTCGCAAATAAATAAACCTTAAGCTTCTACTGTGCGTTTCAATTAACTTTGTCCATGTTTTTCATCATTTAATCGAAAAGGAAGAAAGGACAAAAAAACTCATGCCGGAAGTTGCTGGGCAAGCTTGACCTAACAACTTCGTGCATAATTAAAATCCGTTTAAATTAGTGCTTAACTTCATTGGTATTCAATTAGCGCTGTTCAGAAGAAAGAAACTTGTAAAAACTGGTAGTGATTGTGAAAGAGACGGGTATTTTGTTACTCAAACCGCTCGGGAGTGATACACCTGGCTATAAACAATGGCTCAGCATACCGGCACATTGAATATCTTAAAGTTAAGGCTTTGCTGAGGTCGTAATATCAATTGGTCAATGATATTATGAAAGAGAAATTGATGGGACATTTAAGAAAAATGTGCAAGTTTTTTTTGGGGCAACAGACGGTATGTCATGTTATAATTTATCCAATAATTTTGTAACCGGGTTTTGTCTTTTCCCTTTGAAGGGACTACGGAATTTGTTTTGCAAGATTGTGATTTGGTCTACGCCCCATAGTTACGTGGTTGGTTATGATTTTTTATAGATTCAATGCAGTACTGAGGCCAGGGGTCAAAAATAAATTCACTTAATTTTTATTACGATCGTCGTCGTCAGCAGCAACATGATCATAACAAAGCGATAATAGTTTTAAAACAAAACGCCGCATTAATTATTTTATCATACAATAGATTAGAATCAAATTTATGTTGATGAAAACAGGCTTTTCACTGACTGTTCAAATAAGAACTTGTTGGGTCATGATATTGAAGCTACCAAAACAATAAACACATGCAAAAGCGAATATGTAGAAGAAAATATGAAATAGAGATGATATAATAATTCAATAAACCGCAGTATATATCTCTATGAAATTTAAATTACGTTGACTCAACAAAACGTTACGGATTGGCCGAGAGTAAAGCTTGTCTATTCTCAAATTTGTTTTTCCTTAGATTTTTCTATTGTGCCAAAATGAAAATATAAAAAACATTGAGAGCACCGTAATAAAAATTACAAGAATAAAATTGTAGGCCTACAGCTTTAGTGGGGTTCGAACCACGAGCCAACACAACAAATTTCCGCTGTTCACAGTAACTCCATGAGGCACGATCAATAATTTGAAAAGTCCTTGTCTTTCGGTGTATAGACCATTCCCTAACACGTGACAAAAACCCCTAGAAAAAACCCCAGTTCCGTGAAGCATTTATGTACAATGCTTGCACAAAATTGTTACAAATAATTTTAATTAAACCTATCGAGTTTGGCTTACAAACGTCAAAATGTCTGAAAACTAAATTCGTCGCATCGCTGTGGCCCCCTGCAGTTTTACGGAAACCCATTCATGGCACTTTAGATCAGTGAGTACCGTTACAAAACAATGAGAGGTATAAGCTTTCTAGGAAAAAAGGGCACGAGTTTCTTGAATAACGTAGGATAAACCTAACTTAAAGGTTCAACGTCCAACGATTGATTACGGAATGGGTTTCGCGACCCACGAAATCAAAACTAGTAGAAATCGCAACTCGTGCTTAGTACGTTCTACGCAATTTTTTACGACTCAAGTTTAGCGAACGGACCCCTGGGTTCCTTTCAACCCGCACTAGATCGGCATGGAAGGATAGGCCGTAATCCAGCATGGAAACACGGTTGAGGCTTCGTCCAGCAGTGTATGGACACACCTGATAGCTCCTGCAGTGGCGGATTTAAGAGTCAGCAGTGTCAGCAGCTGCTGACAGGACCCCCCTTAAATATTCCCCTCAGGGCCCCTAAAATATTGCTTTCAGGGCCCCAAAAATGTCGCACTATAGCAATGCCATAGGGCCCTACCTTAAGCTGCTGACAGGGCCCTTATCCTTAAATCCGCCACTGAGCTCCTGATGATGATAATTACCTGAAGGGCCGCAAGGGCTAATGTATATCCAGATGAGTCCCTTCACAGAATCTTCTATTTTGCATTTCGTGATCCAAGCGCCCTCCTTTCTGTTTATATTTCACAGATATCCCCATATCCAAGAAAATGTTCAGTTGATTCCGATGATGCGCTTCCGTGTTTTAAGCAATTGGCCCTTGTGCATGTTGTATACTAATTTATGTCCGTTTATGGACAGCTTTTACAAAATTGATATATTCTCGCAGAATGACTGAATCTGCATGTAAGATAGGCACACGTACATTACTTAAGGCATTAGATCAAGGAATGCCCAAGGAGTTCAAAAGTCACTCCATAACAATGGGAGGTGCACGGTTCTATTGATATTTACTAGAATGAAAAACTGACTGTACTTAAGGTGATATTTTTGTAGAGATTACCATAAACTTGTTCTCTAAATTAAAAAAAGTAGAAGTTCACTCTCCAAAAGAATGAAATTCTCTTTTGGAATAATATTCACTCTTTTGTAGTGAATTTTACCATTTTATTCTTTCGAAGATTGACATGAGCCCCAAGAAAGTAACGGATCGGTACTGACAGCTCTAAGGTTTAGAGGCAGAAAGCATAATCAAAAGCCTTTGACAGGTCGAAAAGTGCCATGACAATTAATATATACTTCTATGGTCTACCAAATGCTCATACCACTCATGCAGGGGAATAGTATGGCGAGCATCTGTAGTTGATGACTTTTTTCAGTCAGGATATCTCGTATGATGGAGAGTATGTCTATGGGTGACCTTTTCAGAATAATAATAACAATTAGGGTAATTTAATCTCAAATACTGGTCAGTAGGCTAAATTGCTGGAGACTCTATAACTAATTAATTACCAGACAGAATTAGAACATGCTGTTCTCCCATGTCTCTCTATGTGTCGTAATGGGCGACAATAATGGTTGCGTCAGGAAGGGCTTCCGGCATGAAACTTTTGGTAAACCTGTCATGCGCCCAGTAGTATCAGTCGACCCTGAAATTAGTGGTTAAACATTGATGATCGTGCACACCGATATTTACGAAAAAGGTCACTTTGTCTTTGTTTTTCCCTGACATAATGCACTAAAAAGCTATGGTTGATTTAAGTTAAGAATAAAACAAATTAATTATGTATAAAACTTGAAAAATAGGGTTTGATAATTTTAAGTATTTTTACGAAGGCGTTTACATGTATTTTACAATTTATTTTTCTACTGGGAAAATCAATTACGGAACAAATTACACAATAGAATATTTATAATTGGTTAATGAAACATTCATTAATTTTAATTAGTATTTGTATAGTAACACCAAGTCCACATACAGAATTCTAATATAGGTCATTGATGAATACCCACTTAAGGTCAAAAGTCACATTTATGTGGCAAAATGATTCCACATGGGTATGCGATGGTCATCGGTGATCCCTATGAAGCCTAACGCAATATCTCCGCAATGCATGACGCGATTTTGTTTTCACAAATAGAAAATTAGCAGAAATATCAGTACTATCATCATTTGCGCTGATGCGCGGAAACTAATGCTAGGGTCCACATGAACCCTCTCTTGACCATTTCACTCACTGACCTCTACACATGGATAGCGGGTCTGAGTCGCCGATTGAAACAACAGGAATTTGCGGGAAATAATGCATACACCTGCTCGGTGCACATATTCCATACAGATGTT
Organism: Ophioderma brevispina; assembly: GCA_023653785.1. NCBI lineage: Eukaryota > Metazoa > Echinodermata > Ophiuroidea > Amphilepidida > Ophiodermatidae > Ophioderma > Ophioderma brevispina. The sequence continues at coordinate 15,918 of JAMKCH010038371.1, read as the reverse complement.
CTATTGTTATACAAAATTCCTTTAACTCGGACAATAAGGTGACGCCACATTGCGCAGGGCAAAATGCAACTTCCTGTGGTTTCATTCTGCGGCTATTCAACGGTGCGCCAGCCCACTCTCCATATGTAGAGGTCAGTGATTTTACTCAACATAATTATATTATGAGTAAATGTTTTAGAGTGTAATATTCTTGTTTTCTTTCCTTTGACTAACATGTCTTGCAGGATTTACTTTTCGAAACTTTTCGGCGTTTGAAACTCACAATGGCACGTGGACTTGTTTTCCTAACTCTCGTATATCTCACCTTTGGATATAGTAATTGCTTTGAACCTTTCCCGAGTCATGTGTATCACAAAAAAGTCATGTCTCCGTGCAAATTAAACCCTTCAAAATCCTATGTAGGATCAACGGATCCAGATTCCTCCTCGAGTATATGTTCATTTAAAAGCTCTGAAGAACTGCATGAACAATATTTGAAGACGCTCAACATGAAACCGGATTTTATATTCTTGAAGCTCAAGTTAGAGTTTACCGATAGTAATTTCACTGATATCGGATTTGGATATTTGAACCATAGTTACGAATACATTGATGCTTATTCGTGGGTGTGGGCACATGGAGGAAAAGGACGGAGTCTTTTACATTTGCCCGTTACATTTCGCGCCATGTTTTTTTTTTTTTTTTTTTTATACATCTGTCCTTACCGTACGTGTTAGCAATACGTCATGCCCTCAATTCCTTGAACTATGTGACCAATATAAGTTGCAGGTTTTAGCAGAACATATTCTTAACGTTACAAACGAAGCTAATAGTACTACTTACGACACAGACACAGTCGTTTGTCAGGACAAAGCGTTTGATGTTTACGGAAGACGATTCAACACTTTTCTCTCCTCAACAGGATTTGATCATTTAGTGATGTACCAATCGCAGATAGAATGTTGGCGTTTGGGAGGAATTTCAGACGATTTAGTATCCCAATATTGGATATCAACAACGACGTGGTTAGTCGCCGTAACTGTCATATCGTTTTACCCACTTTGTACATTGTGGTTCATTCGCAGGAATCGTCCAAAAGAAGAAATGATAAAAAACTATGTTAAAAAACGCAATATCGAAGAGCAAACAAGAACGTTTGTAAGTAAAGAGACTGAATTAGGTATCAGTTTGAGATTTATTCTATTCCATTGGCAACATCTATCAATTAAAATAATCCGGGCTATAATTGCGTGTATCCTAATACTTATCATAATGTACCCAGGCGTGGTTGTTCGTAATATATTTGATGACCCAGACACTAGCCTTATGCGTTGGAATGCGTTCTTTAGAATGGGTTACGTAAACCGTAAGGTTTATAGAGTTTTAAAAATATTTCCGATACTGATTATGGGGTGGGGTTTGTTTGAATATATCTATTTGAGAAAAAGTACACACTATTTGCTTAACATTCTCAAAAATAATGATATGGAAAACGAATGGCCAATGTTGAATTTTAGCATTTTCACTCATGAAAATAGTGATATTGAATTTCCCGACTATGGAAATATTTGCGAGACGCCGATCCCGAGAGATTTTGCTAGACGTCAGATGCTAACCGTGACAGATTACCGTCAATTCCAAAAAGCTTGCGGAAATATTACAGAATATTGGAATAAACGGGAAAATAAACTAACTTTCAAAGTAGGGATTTTTGTTGTTGTCATATGGTGCGCATTCTTTTTGTTTCCCACTTGGGTTATGTCATTCCCTGGCCTAGATCCTATTAGAAGAGTCCTTGTGAGGATTTTGCAAACTGCATATCGTTTCTTGAGAACAATTACGAAAGTTTTAAGTTGGTCGTCCTCTAACGCTGACATCATATCATTACTAAATGACATTCGCAAAATTTGGCCACAGGAAAGGATGAGCGATTAAATAGTTAGGCTGTGTTAGTTTTAGTCGATAATTCTTTAAGACTTTTATCATGTGTTGGTTTGTAGCAGAAATGGGCGTTCACACAATTTTTGGACTTGGATCGATAAATTCCTCCGAAGGTACTTGCGTATTTTGTGCTCGTTATATTTTGTTTAGTTTTTCACTATGAGGACTATCAGCTCGGTACCCGATACATATTATAACATTCTTTGCATGACAATAGATATAGTACATAAACTGAAAGACACAGCCCTGTCCATTGACGATATAAGGCCTAAAGCTAATGAATCAGGAAGCGGAGAAAAATGTAGAGAAAAATGTATTGAAGAAAACCTCTTTGGTATGTAGTAGACAAAATGCGAAAAACCCGTAAGAGAAGCTGTATTTATTGCTGTTATGAAAATATTTCTTTTTGGTCTATTAGTTGGTGTAATTTTTTCTAGTTAGATGCGTGGGAAAAATGAATAATTGGCCTGATATTGTAACAAACGTGTTATCCCTTCTTGCTTGCGCCCTGTTGGTCAAAATAGATAGCGTACTCTCTTAATAACGCTGACGAAAGAGAGAGAAAGGGATAATAAAAAACACTATCAGAAAGGAAGTGTCGGAGTACGTGAATGAAAGACGTATGATGAAATTTGCCTGGGCAAAAAACGGTGATAGTTTCTACCGCAAGAGCCGTACATTTGCTGAGGAAGGTCTCAATCCAATTTATGTTACTTTCGATTGTACAAGCAAGACAGAGACAACGATCTCATTACAATGCCGCATTAATTTGGGCGGAAGGTCAGGTGAAGTGAAGGGGGAGAGCGTGCACACCGTAGGTAAATCACTGAAAAAGAAAGAGGAGGAGCGGAGTCATACAATCAGTGTGCCGTGTGGACGGAGTGTACTATCACCCTCTTTATTGTTTCTCCATTGGGTGTTGTATGAATCATTTGTTTCAGCATGTACCCAGATAGGCATCGTCTACAAGATCACGGTTTTATTCCGTACTGTGCTATGGTGATTAGCTAGGACACTCTCTACAGGGGGGGGACCCTCAGTTTCTTCACACCGGTCTAGCTATACCCGCCTGTACAAAAATTGTTGTCACCACAAATCGCTAAATTGTAAAAGTCCCGCCTTCCAAAGATAAGCTATAGTGGTTGCAATTCATTTCCACCCTTTGCCGTAGTTCACCTATCCCAAATTGCCCCGGAACTAAAACATCAAAAAAAAGTTTGTTTTAAAATGGTGTTGCTATATAATAATTATGATTGAAAAAAAAAAAATTTTGGTAAGAGTTACGATTTTGAATATTAAATGAAACCTTATTTTTTTATGCTTTTAAAAATTTTATTTTATTATAACTCACTTTCACACATACAGGGTGTCCCAGAATGATTATTCCCAAAATAAAATCCAATTTTATGTTTTTGGCATAAAACAATGATATTGGGTTTATCTTGTATTTAAATTAGATTTGGCATAATTTCAGCTTGCGGAAGAATTTAAGATCTTGAAAGTCGGCTTTGCAACCGATGATACGTACCAAGTTTGCAGACATGGTATTATAGTACTTTTGGCAAGGGAAAAAAATGGATTATCGTGCAGGTAGACAGAAAACAATACAAAGTCGGCAATGGCCCCTTTAGGAGGGACTCGGCGCTCTCTAGGGTCTCGCCTCAAATCATCTCTATTTCTAAGTAACTTTTTGGTCTCCCAGTAGCTTTTTCATGAAAGACCTCTGCTGCACATTAAAGTGCGAGCCATTTTGTTAGGTCCTCACTCTACCATGTAATCTTGAAATTTGCCTCACCCCAAATAGCCTACCAGTACAACATCATTAGCTATTCAAAACAAAAATCCCTCCAAATCCAGATAGCATGTGTTTTCATGTGTCACAAAGCATGACCAACCTTTGTATGCATGGATAATCAATATTGAGTTAAAACTTACAGCTTTTACAATTGCTAAGAAGAGGGAACCAATAGTTGAAAATTAAAGATACTAAATTTTGTTTGTTTCCTTTTAACAAGTTCATACACTATTTTAGCACTTTGTCGTAAGGACGGAATCACCACCTCTGACACTTTGGACTGTTTCTACTCTTTGGATAGCCCGATTTTATGATCTAAAATACTTTTGAAAGTTTAAAGTATGCCTAAGTTGCAATGATTGCATGCAAAAACCCCCATATCATCCATTTTATTATTTTAAAATTAATATATTTTAGATTTTTTGGGTATTTACTAATCATTCTGGACACCCTGTAAGCTTGTGGTTGTGAGGATTCGCCCCAGAATACTATGATCGTATAGGATACTAGGCCTGCTTCGTTATGCATTTTCTACGTACACCTGCAACACTAAATTCATGCTGTGTGTACAGTATTTAATCTGCATGTAAGACAGGCACCCCTACATTACTTAAGGTATTGGATCATGGAATGCCCAAGGAGTGCAAAAGCACTCCAAAACTAATGGAGGTGCACTGTTCTATTGATATTTACTAGAAATGACAAAATGAATGTACTGAAGGTTAATAATTGTTGTAGAGATTACCATAAACCTTGCTCTCTAAATAAAAAAAATGGACAAGTTCCACTCCCAAAGAATTAACTTACAAGACGAGCTATTTTTTTCTTTTGAATGATTCTACCATTTATTCTTTCGGAGATGACAGGAGCCCTCAAGCAATAAACGGCTCGGTGCTGACAGCTCTAAAGTTTAGAGGCAGAAAGCATATCAAAAGCCTTTGACAGGTCGACAAGTGCACTGACAATTATATATACTTCTATGGTCTACCAAATGCTCATACCACTCATGCAGGGGATAGTATGCGAGCCTCTGTAGTTGATGACTTGTGCAAGAAACCATTTTTTTTCAGTCAGGATTCTCGTATGATGGAGGGCATGTCTATGGTGACCTTTTCAGAATAATATAAAAATTAGGATACTTCATCTCAACTAGTGGCCAGTCAGGAGCCTAATTGCTGCCGACTCTATAGCTATTACTTAACCAGACAGAATTAGACATGCTGTTTCGCGAGGCCATGTCTCTCTATGTGTCGTAATGGGCGATGAAGGGGCTTCCGGCTGAAAGTTTTGGCAAACCTGTCGTGCGCCGAGTATCACGCGACCCTAAAATTAGGGTTAAACATTGATGATCGTGCGCGCCGATTTTTACGAAAAAAGGTCACTTTGTCTTTGTTTTTTTCCCTGACATAATGCACTAACAAGCTATGGTTGAGTTTAAGTTAAGAATAAAAACAGATTAATTATGTATAAAACCTTGAGAATTGTTTTTTGATAATTTTAAGTCTTTTTACTGAATGCGTTTACATTATTTTACAATTTATTTTTCTACTGGGAAAATCAATTACGCAACAAATTACACAATCGACTATAACGGAATTCTAATATAGGTCATTGATGAATACCCCTTAAGTCACTTTATGTGGTCCAAGATTCCACATGGTTATGTGATGACCGATTTTGTTTTTCCACAAATGGAAATTTCGCAAAACCATCAGTACTATCATCATTTGCGCTGATGCGCGGAAACTGATGCTAGGGTCCACATTACCCCTCTCTTGACCATTTCAACTCACTGAACGCTCTACACATGGATAGTGCGGTTCTGAGTCGCCGATTGAACCAACAGGAAGTTGCTTGTTTCGCCTTAGCAATATGGCGGGAAACATGCTCCACCTGCTCGTGCACATTCACACAATGTTTCTCGTGTTTATCCACAATTCCTTGGAACGTGGACAATAAGGTGAAGCCACATTGTTCAGGGCAAAATGCAACTTCCTGTGGTTTCAATCTGGGGCTATTCAACGGTGCGCCAGCCGCTATCCATATCTAACGCCTAGCGGTTCCTTTCATCGTTAGCTATTGTGTCTCTTTTGTTGGACTGCCACTTTTTTTGCGGAAAGGGCCTTCATGGTCGTCTCAAACAAAAGAAATAATAACTAGCACTCTTTAAAAAAGAATTATACTAAGGAATCGGTGTTTTCTAACACGTCAACCCATGTTTTGGGGAAGTGAGTATTAATTTTTAATCGCATTAAAGACACTGCCATGAACGTAACTCTCCTTGAAATAAAAGGAGATAGTTACGAGACAACATAAAGTCCTGTCATACTGAATGTCACAGCGATGCTTGTTATTTGTGGGCGTAAGCAGGACTCTATTCAAAATATAAACGTTGTGGTGTTCCAAAATGGGGGTCAAAGGTGATTCACAGAGACGTGATCTGTCAAATTTTTAATAAAATTAAATTAGAATATAATGTTAGGGATACAAACGATGAACGTGGACTTCGCATATGGCTAAATATATTACTGTATTATACAAGAAAAGATGTAATTTTATATATTAAAAACCACACGTTTCGAACTCATGGCCAGTTAATTAGCATGACTGCCCTGTGTTTTTTAACGAATACTTTTTTCCTTTGCTTTTCACGTCTCTACTTATTCATGATACAATTTCTGTAGTGTCACTATGGGTAGAATACTGAACGTAATTGTTTTCATTTGTTGGCTTTAGTAATTCAACACAATAATACAGGTAATACCCAAAAAAAAAAGAAACCGAAACTAAGATAGTTACCCGCTGACATTGATTGCTGTAGACTCGTGCACATGACAAGAATGTGGCAGGACATTTAAGTGGTTTTTTTTAAGAAAATAGTTAGGCTATGTTCTTTACCTTAAAATTAAAACTGTGGTATTCAAAATGGTACTCAATAATTAGAAAAAATCGCATTTCCTTCTGCACACGTATATGCAAGATAGAAACGGCTCAAAACAGAACCATTCGCGAATATAATTGTTGTCTGGGGTGTGTTCCGCTTGCTAGTTTCTGACATGTCTCGCCTGCTGCTCGACTGGTCATAAACTAGCAATCGAAACCCACCTCCAGTGACAACTATATTCGCGAAGGCTATCTCTCGCCCTTTATCTGAGTATGCGAAAGGCGGAAGAGGGCAGGATTGACTCAACATCAGGATAGAGGAGTAAATGTTGTAGAGTGTAATAAGCACTTTTACACATAGCTTGTGAGGGTTCTTCCACCGAATAATTAAATGATCGTAATAGGATACTAGGCCTATCTGTCGTTATGCATTTTCTACTACTGCCATAGCTGTCAATGAATGTATGTCAGTATTTAATAATCAATTACGCAACGCATTGGTATATACCGTATATTATTTTCAGGTCAATACTTCAATACATTATTATTTGTAGTGACACTGTGTTATGTAACTTACTTCACTCTTGGGAATGCTATTTAAGGATACGAGACATTACAGTAAAAGGCATCCTCAATTTTTTATCTTCAAATGCATGCCATTGTAATGATTCATACTGAATGATTAAGCTTGAATATACCAGTCTTTATATGTTATCACAAATTGCTCCTTTTAACAAATTGTAAATATTAAATGGTTACTTCAGTGTCATACGTAATATTTAACTAATATGCATGATTATGATGTGAACTCGGCAAAAATATACAGAACACTCCCTAACCATGGACTCCGGGTGCCGTGAACTTTCGAAACCATCCTATCTGTCCTGGGGTGATACGGAGAAGTGGTCATGGCCCTTGATTTACAGAACTGCTAATCTGATTTAAACAGTTTTGATGTGAAAAGTTTTGACCATGGTCAGTCAAAATCTCTTCTCTCTCTCTCTCACTCTCTCTCTCTCTCTCGGAATTCCTACCCTGATAATAAATTGATCAACTCAATCAGCTAAAAAAAAAAAAAAAAAAAAAAATCCTTTTTATTCACTTTTTAGCCCCGATTGCCTCAATTCTTCATGTGCTTTCGCATAACACATATGTCATCAACATGTTTTTCCCTAACGTACATCTCTCTAATGAATGGACCCACTATGTCCATGCAATCCTTTTATCCTTTTAAAAAAACGCCTACTTGAGTAAATGGAGTATGGGGCTCCGGCTGAATTTAGTCATTTGGTACTTAACTTGGACGTTTTCCTGAACGGTCCCTCACAAGTTTTTTACAATACTCATTCCACATCCTTCCTAATACTAGAGCCAAAGACAACATCTGTTGTTGATTTGTTAACGCAATATTGCACATTTTTTGAAGAGCTCCCCCAATTGTCAAAATTTGATAGTTTTGCAACAGTTACGTTGGTGAGGATGTCTAGGAAACTATACCTGCTAACGAGAATGCTAAAAATGCGTATTTATCAACAAAATAAGCAATTATGTAATCTAATTGAGATCCCAGATTTTACTTTACAGCGAGGAGCTCGAAATGCTAATTTATTTCCAGCCAAGATTAATAAAGTGCCACCACCAATCAAAAAACTTCTAAACTTGTACTTCCCCGAACTAGTAAAAACTAATGGATGAGCGCTGACCAAACACACGTACTGCGCTATTTATCCCGCTATTTCACATTGGAAGGCCGTTTCCAGCAGCCGTTGAATTATTATCGGTGATCCCCGATAATAACTATTCTAGTACAAAATTCCATCGTTTTTGAACACATAGTCATTTTCGAGCTAAACCATTCACAGGTATAGTTTTACTAGCCAGTTACCAATGCCAAAGCTCGTGAAAATCGCCAAATTTTTTACACAATTGGGGGCGCCCCTTCAAAAAAATGTGGCTAATATTGCTTTAAGAAAGGGTTTTCTCTGTTCTTCCTACCCAAATGACCTGCTAGTGGAATATCATGTGGCGGTCTCATCACAGTACTCCGACACTATCGTGGAACCACTGACTGCTCTATTGGTTCACTGTGCACCTTTCGAGTAACACACTGCTTTAGATGATGTGTCCTATGACGTCACTTGTTGACATTCAGGACGCCCTCTGTGTTTTCTGGCAGGCAAAAGTAGCACGTAATTTCTATGAAAGCCCACATAAAATCTGGTTATAAATTACTTTGCAGAATCTTTCCTGAGCTAAAATTGGTCACAAATGCAGCTGGTAGCAGTAGCTTATTTGCCTTGATAAGAAAGTTAGTATTATTTATTCGAAACAAAAGGTACAAAACAGCAAAAAATCAGAATTTCACCATGCAAAGTAAAGGTGCTTTTGCCTGCCAGTTTTCTTCTACAAATACAACCAACATGGGCGCCATAAACATAACAAATGTCCATCATCTATACGCACGCCTTTTAGGGGGGAACTGGTAGTTCACAGATCTTATGTGAGCTGTGCAAATTCTGGATAAAAATTGTCATTTTGGTACACAAGTACGTTATATACTTGAATAATAAAAAAATTTATGCAGCACTGCCACCACACCCCTTTCAATTGCCCCCCACATGGATTTCAAGTGTTACACAGTGGTAAATTTTTAAAATGTTCCGATTGTGTTGAAAGCACACCATGTTGTTTGTTCTGATTAACCAGATTCCAAAAAGGTATAGTTTATACTACCTGTGACTTACAGTTTTGGAATATGGGGTAAAAACTTGTAAAAATGGTAAAAAGTATTGCTTGGTTTGTACAGGGGTCAACAATTACAAGTTGCTCCAATTTTTGTAAATGTGATTCAATTTGTTGGTTAAGCTCATGGAATGAAATATGGGAATAGTTTTTGAACTATCTACGTGTCTGGTTATTAACCAAAGGGCGAATAAATTCAACATCTATTGGCAGCTCTTGGATTCTATGACCTGTGACCTATTTTGTTGGCTAACCGTGAAAAACTAAGCATAACAGAACTCAGCATCTGACAACACTAATTCCAATTATTTCAATCTTTAAGCTAGAAGAAACAATTTGCCCACATATTAACTGATCAAAGCAAGTTGAACTTTTGACCCATGTACACACCAAAATTGACTTTTTCCCACCATTTTTACAGTTTTTTACCCCGTAACTCCGGAACTATAAGCCCTAATAGTGTAAACTATACCTTTTTTTGGGGGGGGGTTTTGGAAATGCTTCACCACTTTTATTTGGATTTATCAATGTCTAAAAGTACTCATAGGCTTAATCCACCGGGGGGATTGGGGGATTATCCCCCCCCCCCAATATTTTAAATGATGGGGATGGTCAATAACGATCATCCCCCCCAATGTTGATCCCGTTCATGTGTTTTTTGCCAAAAATAACCTCATATTTGTAACATAATAGTTTAAAAACGGCAAATTTTTAGCGCGCTTTGCGCGCATTTTTGTTTTAATTACAATTACATTTAGCGATTTTACTTCTAAATGGCAAATTTTTTATTTTTTTTATTTTTTTTATTTCTGCCTAGTAATGGATCTTTTTCAGCAAACTCCGGTTCGCTAAAACTGTTTCATCATCTCCCTTCCCCCCCATGTCGACAAAATTTACGGAAGGACGGGCCACTGAAAGTACTTTGTGAAAAATCACAATTTTATCCAAAGCGCACAACTCCTTTCACTAACAAGTCCCCTGATATTTGTACAGACTATCTAGACTACTATCGTACTTCCTCAGTTCCCTTTTGCTTGTAACATTGTTGATTTTCAGTGAATTCATGGTTTTGGTCTTTTAATCTGATATGCCTTGATTTTCTTACTACTGTCCCAAATTATGTTATGTTGTTGAACCTAGCACATACCTATCTTCCTTTTGTCTATGCTCAATTCTCTTCATAATTTTCTTTTCTGCTCCCGTTTTTCTGACCTTTTCTTTGGGAGGATTTTTCCATGAATATTCAGTCCTCCAAATGTTTCTGATCTTCATTAAGTCTGACTCTCTAAACGGTCTACCAGTGGCCTTGAACTACAAACAACACCACCCACACTCCCTTTCTGCTCTATACTTTCCTTCCTTTCGTCCTTCCTTTCTTTTCCCTTTCTTCCTAGCCCGGAGCTCTGGTCACAACTAGCAATCTGACACCTGTTAGTCCCCCAGCAACCCTCTCTCTCTCCAACAACTAACTTTGCAGAATTAGAAATCCTTACCAATAATTACATTTTTGGTAAAAAGTGTCACGAACCTCCCTACCACAACCCTGTAGTCTTCAACACCGCCTACCCTCATGTTTACACATGTTTAATAGGCCTTGTATGCACATCGTTACTCACCCATGTAGCTAATGAAACCTTTGACATTTCAGATCAGACAAATCTTTTTTGTCCAACCAACTTGAACCAAGTACTTGAACGAAATACAAATCACAGCCTGGTCAAGAACTCTCTGTTTTTTCTCGTTCCTCTACCAGAATCTGTACTCAATAATTTTGCTGGTCTCTTGGCATCCGCCCCTACTCTCTCCTGACAAATAGGATTTGCCAAGTTTTTGGACACTTACTAGCTAACAATGCCTGAAGTGGATAATACGATCAGTGTCTAGTATTTTGCCCTAGGTATCATCTGTAGAAATTTTCATTAATCTTTCCTCTGATCTACCGAGTAATCTCCTCTTTTCCTTGCTGGAAATTTCTTAGAATATTTGTGGTGCGTCCTCTTTCTTAGCATTGTAACGGTCACCAAGAACCTTTCACCAGGCTGGCAAATGGTTAATTTTAATCAAATCACATTCATAAGACTATACTAATTGATCTCATTAACATGGGTACAGGTTCCACACATCATACACTGGTACATATATGCATTAGACAGCACATGCTAACACACGAGCATCACAAGTGATGCTATGCTTATCGCTACCCTTACACATTACGTATATTGAAGATAAACGCAGAGCGCTCGCATGTTAGAACACATAACAGTATTACAACACGAATCCAACCCATGTACCCACCCGAAGGAAATTCGAGGGCACACCTGCCTGGGTCCGGATTCTAACCGGGACCTCTGCATACAATCTCTAACCAACTACCCAGGCTGGCCCGATAAACAGGCCTGTACTCAGTTTATTGATTACTTTATCCTTTTCAAGTCACTTTCTTTCTGCTTTTCTAAGATGTTTCTTACCAGTTCTCTTCGTGTTTGTTCACTCACGGGGTCCTTTTCCTTTAAGTCATAAGCTTGCCATCTCTATTTTCGTTCGTTGCACAACCCAATTAGTGATAATTTTCCCCTATAATCACCTTAAAGGGGAGGACGTCCCCCCTTGACTAGGATTAGGTATGTTTCCGCCCCGAAGCCACGTTAGCGGGTCCTGCCCATTTCAAAATGGCTGCCATGTTTTTTATGTAAAACCGCCATTATAATTTCATTACAGATAGAACTTTTTATCAACGACTACACGAAACCAATTTTTTACCTGCCTGAAGGGGAGCTTAAACATCTATGCGTCCAGATGGCCGCCGCAAGGAGCCATTTTTGCTACATGAACTTAAAATGACAAATTGTTGACATAAGAAGCTGGGTGATATTTTGGGAGCTCCACAGACTGGCATTTATATTTTATCACACATACTTGTTTTTAACCATGGCGGTGAGTATATTCCCCCTCTAGGTTCGTAAATCCAGGAAAGAAAAACTCGCCTACCCATATTTTGGACGTTATTAAACAACACTTTTCTATATGAACCCTAAGTCATTTCCTAGATGTAAAAATTTAAGTAGGCATTTGACTTGTCCTAGAGAGAGCCGTTACTATAGCTGTTTACTAATTGGCATATACTTATTTTAACTGATTATATAATGTGAATAGAAGACAACACTCATATCAACCTTATAACAATAAATCATAATCAATGGGTTGACTATATTTAAAAAACTACTCCAGTGACGTCATAGGTATTTCCCCAGTAAAAATAAAATATGCTTATGAAAGTGAAAAAAAAAATAACTATATGTAGAAGAAAATTTAATATGGTGACCTAACTTCTTTCGAGCACATCAAGTGCTATATTTGGTTCTGTCTTGTACCACAGGCTCCTTCTATCTCTCTACTGCCTAGACAGCTTACTTCCCAGCGTCAACTAGGTTTAGTGGTCTGCAATTATCCAGAAATAAGAGATGAAATTGCGGGAAAATGTTATCAATAGTTTTTTTCGTTATGGTTCTTTTTTTTGTCCAAAACTATGTGTCGGGTGTTTTTTTCTTCTTGATTTATGTCCCCCGGACGGGTAAATAAAAACCGCCGCCATCATGAGCTAATATCAGGGTCGCAATACACAGATGTCTTGAATCTCTTTTTGGTTCTCTCAAGAATTTACTCGCAATTCTTACCCATCTAAGTGGCAATTTTATACATTTAACAAACATCCTCCTAACCGGCGTCCATCTTGGACACCTTAAAGTTTTAGCCCTTTCAGGAAGGTAGAACTTTTTTAGTTTAGTCCTGGTAAAATCCCTATCTTAATGAAAATACAATAGCACCAGTTTTTCATAAAACAATTGTGACCATTTTGAAATAGGCATTACCCGCTAATATGCAACTTTTTGGGGGTTGAACTCCTAATCCTAATCAGTGGGACACCCCCTTCAAGGTGATATATGGGAAAATTAATCACCAGGTGGGTGCAAACAACTCGAATTTTAATGCCCGTACAGAAACTGGATTATGGACTATAACTGCTTCTCTTCTTTTCAACATACATGCTCTCCAACGTTCCATCACTCTTCTCATTACAAACTATTATTATAAGTTTGAGAGAGCATACACAGAAGCACATTTTTCGGTTATGTAGGTATTTGTACACACTAGTGATTTCCTCACATCATAAATTTGCCGGACATTAACGCTCACAAGCAAACACAACTTATGTTAAAGTCTGATTCCTAAGCTTTCTTCATGCCAATTCATTTAGTACACGTCACTTTTTACAATGTACCTGTCCAGTATTGTAACAGTAATCCTAATCATAAGCATGGCGAGATCCATGACAGATTTTTTATCTAGTTTTCATCAGTCCGTGATATGGTAAGACGGATCGATTTCTAGATGCTTAGTCTTTGCTTTCGTATGATACCTTATTTGTCAAAACATCTCCAAAACCAATAGGTTACCTTGCTCCAAACCACCGTACGTATAGATTGTAAGCATACAATGCATAGTATGTCCCGGGCACGGTAATAATAGTTTGTCATGTTTCTTTCGCTTCCCTTCGACGTTCTTCCTTCTCCTCTTCTTCCTTTCTCCTTCTCTTCTTTTCGCCACTGTTCTTTCTCCTCTCCCATTGCATGCACGTAAAGCTTGTCCACATACTATAATCACTGTGTGAAATAGCTTATCTCAAACCGATGTCCTTCCTATATAGAAAATCACAACTATGTTATAAATTCCGGATAAGGAATTTTTGTTATACACAGTATCCTATGGTACTGTTATGCTATACATAAATGTTTACTGCATTAAAACGAAAGATCAGATTCATCTCAAACTTTGGAGTAGAGTATTTTAGATGACTAACTTATAGTTCTAGTTGTCTATTTTTAATTAATACACAAATTATATTTCGAAATCTCTGAGTCAGTCTTTAAGTAAAGACCCTGCTTTGAGTTACTTTACAATTTATAGAGTTTTCCTTAGAAGCTTCTAGAATTCTCAAGAGAGGACTAAATATTACATCATTACTATAATTAGACTTAGCACTGCAATAGTGTCCTATATATAAAAGTACTGCAGTACCGGGCAATGGAACTTCTCACAGATTACATCATCGCTATAAATAGAGACCTCTCTACACTTGTGGTTTATCCTAGCAAGTTCTCCACTATTCTAAATGTTCTAAATGCTTTTCTAGAACTTTCTCATTACTAACTGTATTATTTTATATAAAATGTGATTATTTGAGTTTTCTAGAGCATTGTAAATATTATGTTAAAATATACTCTTAATGGGAAAGAAATGTCAATAAATTACATTAAGAAAATACAGTAAAAGAAAAACAGAAAAGAAAACGGAAGGGCACTGGTCATAGTGCCGGAGGAGGGGGTCATAAAATTAAAGCATTTACACAATGAAAACGTGCTTGATGTATTAGATTTTTTGTCTTGCTTGAAGGTGTTCAGAACATGCAGGAAGAGACTATGTCATCTCTAGGCAGGTGTAGATGCTATACGCGATCCTTGTATTTGTACGTGAAACGTGTAATTCTTTTGTTTGATCGATCCATGAACAAAAGACTTCATTCCTAGTACAAGTACACACCTCGCGAATGATATCTAAATCTACCTACTGTGTAGCTGTAGATGCCATTGCCATGTGTGTACTTGTGCAATGTGGAATTCTTTTGTTTGATTGATCCATGGACAAAAGAATTCCACATTTCAAGTACAAGTACATGCCCCGCGAATGGCATCTAAACCTGCCTACTCTTTCTATATATATGTAAGTGCATTTTGGTCAAAGTTTCGAATTTGAACTAATAATCTGAAGTGAAAGTGGATGGTAGAGGCAGGCGGATGAAACGGTATACAATAACTGCTTGGAGAGTATATAGAATGACAATTACTATTAAAATAACACTTGCAAGAAACATCTTGTTTCATCAGTTTGAATAGTAATGATTTGAATTTTTGATGCAATTTGCTCCAAATAAACCTGGTACATGCAGTCCAAGAGTTCATTCTGGACTGATTTAGAAGTTTCTTTGAAGACACTGGCATTCGAGAGATGCTCCGCTAATATACTGTCAAGTTCTGTGACAAAATCCATCAGGCCTCTGAAAATTCCGGCATTTTTACTGCCAGGTGTCTCATTATGTCGTCTCAATGCAAGTTCAAAGGTTCCACAAAACTTGATGCAGTCAATAATTTTGGACAGAACGTGCCTGTTCTTGGTTACTAACTGGTTAACCTTGAGAAAGATGTTTCAGATCTTTACATCCCTTCCTTGTCCATGTACTCTGATCACCTCCGAATATTAAGCAAAGAAAACAAAACAGACATGTTCATGTGCACAGAGTAGTAAATAATTTCCCCGGGCTGTGACACTGACTATTTCGTAACACTCCCAGTAAGCCAATTTAAGACTTCCTATCAAACCAATGCGCTGAAAATTGACGATTTTGCACTTCTCCCACCCACTTTGGGTGCATACATCTCTAAGACCTAAGATCCAAAATCTAAGACCTAAGCCTAAGGTCCAAACACTAAGACCAAAAACCTAAGACCCTAAAACTAAGACCC
>JAMKCH010038370.1:0-13959 GCA_023653785.1 Ophioderma brevispina | reverse complement strand
TTTGTAATTTTATAAACATGTTCAATCTGGTCTGTGCATTCTCACCGTGGCTTCCTCCCATGATAATTGGTTTAATAATTTCTGTTAGATACCCTCGTTTAAAAACCTTACTCGGTGGATCATGCATTATGTTTTTCATGCATAACTGTCTACCGTAGATAGCTATGACCCACTCACGTATACTATCTACGACCGAGGGTAATATTTTATGATATACTTTAAATCACTATTCTAAACTATATACCCCTGATTACTCTATGATTTAACTGCATTGTCATCATCGTATTAGTTAATGTATGTTGGTAGTACATGTAATTCAAATGCCTTATTATAAGGTTTACTGTCATTTAGTGTGGTTCCTCCTCTTGGTAACTTAACCATGTTCACACCACACACACACACACACCATGCTCACATACTACCAAAACGCAGTCACATAACGGCACACCTATACCAATACTCTCTGAATTCTTGTATTCATGCCTTCTTTTTGCGATGTGCCACACTTGTTCAACCTTTAAAAACATGCTACTACCACATTCCTAGTTTCCCTGTGTGCCCTCATTAAGTTGTAGCAGTCTATTATTTAGATATATTAAAGATTTTGTACTGTATTGTACAGTTGATGTAAATCTTAATCCCTTTTGGTGCATATCAATGCCGGTATCGGTTGATCTTTTTGATGTAGTTCTTTCATTACTTCTAGGTTTCGTGCCTTAGTTGCTTCACCTTGGTTTTTTGTGCATTTTGTAGGCGTCAGATCCATCATATATCACACCGATTGCGGCCTCCATAATTTCTATTTTATTTTTGCTTATTCTATTTAATATAATTGCTGGTTTTGTACTCTTAGTCTTAGAATGTCAATCACCAAAGCTAAATTAAATAATTTTTCTGTATAAAGGTCACTATAGTTTTGTGCTATTTTTATTATGCTGTAACCACTATTTATGCCCCTTTTACCATACTTGAAGGCATGGAACGCTAATCAACTACATTTTTCTATCCCATTTTTATCCTGACCTGATTTTATTGTATTGATTGATACAATACACCGTCCCTTTTTGTGCAACTTTTTGTGGTAACTCACTCTAGGGGCCAGTCTTTAAAACTCCTTAACTTGAGTTCGACTTATCATTTTCACCCTAATTACTTCTCACTCCTCATTAATTCTCACTTCCCTCAAGGTTTCAAATATTAATCCTTTGGGTCCTTTTTAAATTACTCCTCACCAACGATTAGATTTACCCCATATGTTCGTTCGTTATCCTAAACAGTATATCGAACCACCCTGGCTACTCCAACTGAGAAACAAATGTTTGTTGCTGTTTTCCTCCTCTAACAACACCTTGGAGTTCCCAAACTACCTCCTTTAACCACCATAAAATACTTTTTCCTTCATTTTGGTGTTTTTTTTTCCTGTTATTTTGTTCTATATTGTCCTTGTCCACCAACTGCCGTAAGGATTATTAATAATCCTTAGCAATTGTATTTTTCTTAGTCCCCTTGTTTGTTCTACTCTTTCTAGTTCTTGATGCTTTCGTGCTTCTGACTTATCAACACATCTTGCCCACAGGCATCTGTGGAACTATATCTAAACAATTTCTCACTGATCTCCTCTTTCTTCCTTCTTCAATCAACTTCACCCCATTAAAGTTCTCTCGCTCCATCTCTTTCGTATATCTCACCCTCGCTATCCCTCCCCTCCTCGTCCAGCCCCCTGCACTCTCTATTCTCTCTCTCCTCATAACCCCTCTCCCCTTATTTTCCTTTGATTTGATCCGTTCTTTCTGGATTGCCGTGCCCTGCAATATACGAACGGCCATTTAACCACCAGCTTCACGATGAAGACTTCGCGCATCACTAATTGAATTTTTCACCAACACTTAATGAACATCGCAGCAAACTGAATCCCTTTGTATCAATTCAATACTTACAGACCCCATATCATCTCAAACATGTGACCACCAACCATCTTTCATCAATCACACCAAACAATCCCGGTTCTGACTCCCGCTTCACAAGACGACAGTTCAACACACTAAAATAAAACAAGCAAGTAACGACTCATTGTCCATATTCCATTTCAACTGCCGTAGTATCACAAAGTCAAGAAGAACTCACTAACTACCTTGATCACCTCAACTACTCTTTCTCTGTCTTAGCATTTCAGAGGGACCTGGCTTAATAATACCCCAAGTCACCACCTCGAATATATGGTACACGTACATTCCAGGAGCACTCACTGGCAGAGGAAGGGGAGTTTGTCTTTACAGAAAAGTCACACCTTTCCATACAAAATCATGACACAACACCGGAACCAGAATTACTCACTTTTCATCGAACGCACATTAACAACAACAACAGACTACAAAACACATAATGTCGGATGTTATTTACAGACTGCTGACAACAATCCAAAATTTTAAACAACAGCTGTCGAGCAGCTCCTACTGACTATAATAGAACCAACCGTGGATGTTCTTTATTGTCGGTGACTTTAATGTCAAGCTTCTCAATATTCCACTCTCAACAACATAATGACTTTATTAACACATCACTGGCAAATCTTTATCCCTAAAAATCACAGACCTACAAGATTACGCAACACAGCCACGCTCATGATAATTTATCACTAACTCCACTGACACGACTCCACACCAGGGATATTTTCACTGACCACTACAAGATCACTTCCCAAATTCCTTATTACAATCACTCAGCCTAAGCATGCCACAAAAAAACAACACAATACCAAAAAGTGACTACAGAGATCACAACATTCGCACAGTTAACAGTTAGACTCAACACCGAATCATGGGAACATATAATCACGTGAAATGACCCTAAACATAGCGTACAATAACTTCATTACCACTTATACAAAACATTACACAACGATTCATTTCCCTTACAAAAGAAGACCCGAAAAATCGTAACATTAAGAGCCCGGTGACAACAGCAATTTCCAAGTCCCCCCAATGTCAAACACAAGCACGGCCTCTATAAAAAACATACCGGAAGAAAACACACAGCAAACAAAAAACAATACAAAACCATACAAAACAAATTAACTCAAATTATTCGTATGCCAGAAAAAACACAACACAGAAAACAAATTCAGAAACTTAAAAATGACCTTACCAAAAACCTGGACATTCCTCAACAAAATTGTAGGTGAAAGGTATCAACTAAACAAACCCCTGACCTTTTCACTCATAATAATAAGCAGATAAATGACCCGCTTGACATAGCTAACGCATTCAACGATCCCTTCACTAACCTGGGCAAAAACTTCGCTAACAAAGTTCCACCTTCAAATAACCCAATTTAACACACACCTACCAAAAACAATTCACCTCAATTTTCCTGAACCCAGTTACCAGTTGATGAAATGCACAAACTTCGAACATGTTAAAACCTGTAAAAAGTGCGGGTTACCGACAAGATTAGATACTGGGATGCTAACAAAATCATATGATAACATCGTTAAGCCTCTGCTGAACATATTGTAACCAAATCACTTCTCAAGGAACCTTCCAAGTCACCTCAAATCAGCCAAAAGTCATTCATATTTACAAAAAAACCAAAGATGCACATAACATTGCAACTTAACAGGCCCATTTCTGTTCTCCATTCGTTTTTCCAAAACTACTTGAAAAAGTCATGTACACACGTCTTCTACATTATTCAACAAGCACAATATTCTTGTCGATGAAACAATACGGTTTTAGGCCCAAACGCTTCGACTTACATGGCACTCCTTGAATTAACAAACAACCTCAACCTTGCACTAAAAAATATAAACTACACACATGGGGGTATTCCTAGATTCTCTCCAAGGCTTTCGACAACTATTGACCACAACATTCGTCTTCACAAGCTTATCAGTACGGGTCCGGGATAGCTTGGATGGTTCAGAGTTACCTAACTAACCGTTCACAATCACTCCACCGCATCATCCATTCAAACTATCACAGTTGGCGTCCGCAAGCTCACCCTGGGACCCATTACTGTTCTCTCATTTACGGGAATGGACACACCAACTCTCTAACACACTTAAAAAATAATTTATTTGCGATGACACAAACATTTTTCTTTCAAACCCTGACATTAATGACTTTTAAACAAACATGAATCACGAACTCGCAAAAATCACGATGGTTCGGGCTAAACAAACTTTCTCTCAAGGTCTTAAACAACTAAACTAGCATTGATTTCTCTACACACAACACTAATCATAACCAAAACATTAACACTAGATAACCGCCAATCTCCAGGTACACTCAACCAAATTCTTGGCATCACAATCGACGACAAAACTCACATGGAATGAACACATCAACTCTTCATACAAAAGCGCTCACGCACTGGTACCATCTACAGAGCTAAACACCACCTTCCGACTTACACCTTAAAATACACTTTACAAAAATAGTTCTCCCTTACCTTAGCTACTGTAACATAATATGGGCCTCCAAAACTATCATTCACCGACTCACCAAACTAAACATCACACAGAAATGGGCCGTCCGCACTATCACAACTCACCCCCCAGATCTCACACATTGCCATTATTTCATCACTGAAAACAACTTAAATTAGAGCACCTCAACCAACTTTAAACAGCGCTCTTCATGTGTGACATCCAACAATCATGTTACCTCCGAACTCGCAATTACTTTACCAACAAACAGACAAATCCACAGCCTATAATACCAGACAAGCCGACAAACTTAATCTCCCCCTCCCAAAATTTCCTCTGAAAAAGCACTTTATTCAGTATGCCACGGCGCAAGCTTTGGAAGATCTCAATCTACGATCAAACAATTAAAAATCAAAAAATACTTGTAAAGCTAAATTGAAATAAAAATTTCATCAACCAGTTACAATTCTTTTAAAATTTTCCCCAAGTCCATCCTCTCCTCACCTTTTCTTCATCCCATTCTACTTATTCCTTACCCTTTTATCACCTCTAACCTCTTCATCTCTGCTTCCTCATTATGAAATATTCTTTCATCACCTCAGCAAGTCGGTTGAAAAGTATGTCCTGTGTACAAAAACCGTTATCCCCGTATTCCGTCAAGGGTTGTTTTAGCCTTAGATAATAATTGTTGTCTTGTTTGTCTCTGTGCTTGTTATGTATATTTTCCATGTAATATTATATATCACCCCTTACTGGTATCATTTTGTATATTGATACTCTATATGACTTGTATGATTTACAGGGCCAGCAATAAACCATAAGCCCTATCGGGTTGTCCAGTACTGGTCCTAGGCATATCAAACCGTCACCAGTTTATCTTATACAGGTACAATTGATTCATTATGTATATTATATTAATATACGTATTAGACATTTCTGTCACGTTCGATATCTTATGCTGAATAAATTAAACTGAAACTGAAAACTGAAACACATAATAAATAAACAATTTTAAAAATAGCTATAAAATAACTAAATAACAAAATCACTAAGTATTTCTCATTTTTAAATTAATTGTTGTCAGTAGAATATTCAAACTGTGTAAATCAATCTTGGATATAAGGAAAGACCCAACTATCATTCCCACGGGCATCATGACATACCCAGCGTTGTCAATCGTTCCATCCCCCGAAATAGAACGCATACCTTTACGCCCAATCTTGTCCGATACCGCCAAAAACCGCCCTCCAAAATGGGAGAAAATCTAAACTTTCACATGGCGCTTTTCCATTATGCAAGTCGCTTCGATCTCCAGTTTTCTGTCGTTTTTCCAGCGTTTTTACAAAAGTACCTTGGAAGATTTGCTACATTCAAACTCCTACAGGAGCCCTCGAGTGTCTTGTGGGTGTCGATGTCACAGCAGAAAAACATGGTAATTTTGGTTTATGGTGGCACCACATTATAATTATTATTGAATTCGACAGGCCTCAACACATGATGATGCGTGCATGAACAAAAATAAACCCAAAACTGCACGTTGTTGTTGAAGTTGAAGGATTGTGGTGGCAGGACTAATGAATCATCCCGAATTGGGCAGCCTCACGGCAAATAAACTGCATGTGTGGGGCAGAAATATATAGTCCCCAGAGAGTTTTGGAAGTGGCAGGCTCTCTGCAGTGCTAGGAACGAATCAGAAAAAAATAAAAATTTATCAACAAAATTCAACATGATGTTGGTGAGGAAAGAATATATAATTGTAGTAGTAGGAGGAGGTTGTACTTTAACTAGGACTAGAATAACAAATTATGTTAAAAAATATGTCCAAACACACTTCTTTGTAGCAAAGGATGAGCTTCAAAATTTGTGACCACTAGCTGGCAACAGCACTGAACTATTGGGCTTACTGAAAGCTGGGCTGTGTATTTTGGGGCCAAGATAATCATAGTTGGCGGCAAAGAGTGAACAGGGAACACAATGGACAATGTTGTCACACAATGGGGCCTTTCTTTGGGCATGGTCAGTGACAAGCACAATAACTAAAAAATTGCACCCAATGAGGGTGTTAAGTGGAATTGTATAGATTCAATCAGAAATTATTGAACCTAGCACCACCACCAAAAAAACTACTCAATAGTTGAAATAGAGCTGAAGGTCGCCACCAACGGCAGGTGTCTGCTTGTTCCAGCAGTGAATTGCCGTTTCATTTTTTTTGATTGTGCGCGCCCCGCCGCCCTGATGTCGCCGGCATATGGATGTAAAATTACGAGTGACTGAACTCCAAATCCCTAGGGTTTCCTCCGCTTAGACTTACCCTCAAAACGCAGTTACACTCACACTCGCCATACAATGGCGGGCGTTCACTGAGATGGTGTATACCTCTGGTCCCGCAGTAAACTTTTAAATCTAAAATCTAAATATTTCAAGTATCGCAAGATTTTCATCGGGGCTTAGCATTATTGGTAATGTTTTTTCTTCTTAGAACCATGTAAAATTTTAAAGATTCAGATCGTCAAAGGTGGAAAAATCATTGGACATTGGTCGACCTCTGAGCCTTAATATACTGAACTTCAGTGAACTACGGAAATTAAGCACACAATAGAATAAAACGCCTCGCGCAGGGCTATTGACCCAGGCCAATTTCGATGACAATCACTGGCGAAGGGATCCGATCGGTTCCGAAGTTTGTCGAATCTCTCACGTCACAATGGGCGCGGAAATTTTTATTGTCCTTAGCGGGGATCATTAGCGCTAATTTATTAGCATTTGGCAAGTTTCACGAGAGAGGGGTCCAGCAGTTTGGCCTTATGTAAGAAAACACATTTTTCAGTATAATTTTTGTTTGGCCAATTTATCAGTTTGTTTTTACCTATTTTAAACTCATGAATCACAAAGCAGAAACATCTGGTAGAAATTGCGTTGCTGCATGAGTACTTTTCAAGATATGAAACTTTTTGAAAGGGTGAAGTTACAACCCACACTTTTTGATGGACACCCTTTTCCCATTTTTGGTCCATCAAATGTAACATTCGCCGGAAAAACAGTATTTTTGGTTTAGTAAAATTTTATCTGAAAACAGGATTGTTTTTGAAAACGTCTTGAATGAAAGGTGACCTAAAATACATAACATATCTATCAAAAACTCAAATCCTCCTCACAAAAAGTAGGTAAAAAATCGTCCATTTTTGCTGCTAATGTTACTTTTGATGGACATATTGTGTCATCAAATACGTAACGTTTGCAGTAAGAAAAAAAGTGTATTTAGGTTTAAAAATTACTTTCGCTTCTCTGCCCAAATGTACTTTTGGAGTGTGTCTTTCTTGGCTCAGAACTTCCAATTAAAACCGGTAAAATGCCCCAAAATTACATCTGAAACTTGAAATTACACATTTTAATTGTAAATCGGAAGTTTTGGACCCCTCTATCGTAAAACATACTGCCATTTTCGATCTCTGTACACGGGTTTATATGCCATTGGCGGGGTCACTGCAGGTTGGAATCTTTTTGCGTTGGGACTCACAGCTTATCTCAAACTTAGAAATTTGCAAAATTTTGCAAGAACCAGGTAACAGATTTACTTCATTTAAACACTGTCTTCCCTAATTCTGTATTAGGGTTTCTTTTAATTAATCTATTTCTGATATTCTAAACTCAATTTATATTTTTGTTGTTTTAACACTACTATTAATCAATTTACTGAATTCATTCATGTTGGAATAACCTTGCTCTTTAAAAAAAAAAAGCCTGGGAAGAATTTAGTATTCGGCCACAGCTACGAATTCGGCAACGTTACGGAATAAACCGCATGTTTAAAGGTGCCAATTTAGTGGGTGGCAGAAATACGAAATTCATCCAAAATAAGAAAGGATGATCTAGTTCTACAAAGTGAATCATAAAAAACTTACATACAAATTACATTAACACGTCCATGTTATCACAACAACCACAAAAGTCAGTCGATCACCAAAATTTACGGGCGATTGGACCTTTGTTTGAGTAGGGTCGGTCGGGATCGATTCAATTTGTCCCCTCAGAAAATTCTTTGACACACCTTCGGCTCGTCCCCCTACCCCACCCCCACCCCATTTGGTAAAGGTCTGTTATGCCACTGTTATTTTATACTGTCAGATGAGGGCACTGTAATTTTTCGTTATAGTTATTAGCAATGATAGATAACAATTCCAAAATACAATGGCGCGATACTGGCGATGCCCCTTTATTTTTGTAAACGACTGGTAAAAGATACACGTTCATAATGAGAACGACACCAAACATGTTCAATCACTCCAACAAGACAAAATAGTGCACGTTCTTTTTCGAGTTCATATGCCGTGGATAGATCTAGCTACCTGACTTCCCGTCGATACGCATTCATCCAAATAGTACATCAACACCGTCATCGATAGATCGTCATTGGTCTTTTTTTCCTTGAATTTTATCGTATCTGAAGGAAATATAACATTTCAATGATGCAGAGTGATGTAATTAGTGTGTCCTAAGATCAGACGCGCTAGAATAGAATTTATAGCTCATGACATTTGGGTAAGTTTTTAGCTGAACGAAAAGGAGTTCAAGTCACAAATTAGGCCTGTTTCTCGTTATAGGTACATTCCCCGAAAATCTGAAGTAACCAAACCTAGAGGTCAGTATATGTAACGAGTAGTGTTAAAAATAATGTTGACCTCTGGATTTGTTTACCAAACTACTAACTCTACTTATCTTAGTAAAGTTATGGATAAAAAATGGGTCCGGACTTCTTAAAATTGGCACTTGAAAAATGTGCACGCACTGTATGTATGTCCTATTCAAGGGCCTAATTTTTAATTTTTCAACCACTAAGGGCCATTATACAAAAAAGTGCTGGGTTTCATGAACTCTATTGCCATAGTTGCGTGTGATAGATGTATTAGGCCCCTTGAAAGTTGATGTTGAGTTTTTAGCGTCACCCGCTGCGCGTGATGAAATTGGGGCCGCAGTTTTGTGACCATATTCAGAAAAAATTCATTATTTTGGAAAATTACTTTTTGGAATCATTTTTTTTTCTTGTTTCAGAGTCTTTTTAGTAAGCTTTTAGGAAATTTGGACACTTGATTAACTAGCATCTCTGCAATAATGATGGGACATAGTTTATGTTGACTAT
The DNA here is from genome assembly GCA_023653785.1 of Ophioderma brevispina. Classification (NCBI taxonomy): domain Eukaryota; kingdom Metazoa; phylum Echinodermata; class Ophiuroidea; order Amphilepidida; family Ophiodermatidae; genus Ophioderma; species Ophioderma brevispina. Next base: position 4,396 of record JAMKCH010038370.1, on the reverse strand, counting down.
TAATTAACAAAGCAACAGTTTCTTCTTCTTCCATAACGACACCTATCTTGTGAGCGATGGGAATTAAAAAATAATGAATAATGAAAATTGGCCTTGTTATGACTGAAAAAAGGGTGTCACCTAAACTCATATTCGATTTCCAGGCCTTAAGGTATGCCAAGCTTTTAAATTTGTGAAGGAAAGGGTTTTGTTCTGGGGTTTAAAAACTGTTTTTCGTGATTTGCACGGATTTGAATTTGAAGGGAGCCCTCTAGGGTGGGTTAGAGGTTTGAGCTCTATCAAAAAATTTTGTTTTTTTGCATGTTTAAAAAAGTATTACTGATGTACCATATCGCAAGGGAAAATAAAATAAAATAATTCAAATTGATGGACTCAACAGGGTTTTATGTGGCAGCTGACTGAAAACAAAAAGGTTGACAACTGTGGGGGCCAGAGTTTGACAACTCAATGGAGACTGGGCTGTCTCCTGAAATTCAAAGAGAAGAAAAGAAGAAACTTGTTGATAATGACAGGAGTTGTACCTTGGTATTAAATATCCACAATATGCCCAATCCCATCTCTTTTGTACACACCAGTTGAATCCATGAAACATGAGCCCTATTCATAATACTAGTAGGTTTGGGGCATATAATTAAATGGATATTTTTTTCTAATTTCTTTCAAAACGAGTGAATTCTTAGGCCATGTTGGTTGCTAAAAACAAATCAGGAAAGCTTTTTGGCATCCATAAGATGGAATTTATATGTCTGGTTAAAATGACTTTTAAACTTTTGTAAATGAAATCAAGGCAATTTCCTATTTCAGAAAAACCAAAAAAAAAAAAACGACTAATTAGTCATTGATTTGTAGTAGAAATTCCTCAAAAGGTGCCATTATAATAAAGATTTAAAAACTTTTTCCAAGAAAATTAAAACACAAGTCATTCTCACTGGCAGAAAAACTATTTTTTACAAAAATTCCATTTCAATTATTAAGGCAAGGCAATACACAGAATAAACCCAAAACATGCCCAGATCTGATGGGGACTGGATGTTGAAAAGCAGTGTATTGTTGTAAGGTTCAAGCCTTTATAAATGTCAATACTGCCAATTGTACTGGACGTTTTCATACCAACAAGTGCTGATATGATTACCTAACAACAAGACTCTTTGCAAGAGACTGTACGATTGTGTATGAAGGAATTTGTATTGTTGTAGGTCAAGCCTGTTACAACCAGTTAATAACATGCCAGTGCCATGCCGATGCCAAGCCAGTGTGTTTTCATTCCAACTGTGATGCTATTATTAACAGACAAAAGACAGTAGAAGGCAACTTCTTGTACTAGTAAAGAGTTGTTTTTAGTGGCTGTGATAATTCAGACCATTAGGTGAAAGTGATTGCAGTGCTTATGAGTGACTCTACTTCTACGTCCTCTGCAAGTGAACAACATTTTTTCTTATTTAGTCATCGTGAACTTGATTCTTTTGGAAACAGGTTTTTTATTTTAGGAAGCAATATACTATGCTTATTGCTAAGTATATAAAATGTCAATGGTTTGTTTGTGTCCAGATTTTGGCAGTGAATATTTAAAACCACCAAATCCCCCTTGACTTCCGTACAAAACTTAAAGGTCATTTTACCAACCGAAAACTTCATCTTAGGAGGCGAAAAAGCTTCCCGGATTTGTTAATTTCACAGGCAACAAAATTGCCTAAGAATCCACTCGTTTTGAAAACAATATGCACTTGCCCACCCCTAATACTGCTTTATACTTATTTGCGCACCAAAACGAAACAGGCTCAGTGCACTAATTGTATCACAATACACGCTTTATTCCTTTATCGTACAGTTTATATATGATGGAATAAAGCGTATAATCCAATTAGTGTACTGCCCGTTTTGTTGCCTCAAATTAAGTATTACCTTACTGGTTTGAACCGGAATTGTATGTCATAAATTGGCCCTACTCTTGGCGATAACTCAAGCTAAATTCGTTTTTCCAATTAGCGTGTACTTTTCCCTGTAGGGTAATAAACAATGTGGACGGTGACCTCTTACAGTTAAAGGTTAACCACTTTCAATTTTAGCTTGAATTGATTCATTACTTTGACGCAGTACCTAATTTTGACACAGCAAGAAATAACCTTACCCTAGATTATTGTTCTTTTGGTGGAAAACCCTGCTCAACTCTGCAAGTTCCATACAATTTCTGGCATAAAGACTAAAAGAACGAGTATTGCAAAATGTTAACTTGTATACATGGTATTTAAATCTCTTACACAGAATGAATCATTCCCAGATGCACTTACTACATTGGAGAGTGCATCCTTCATACAGCAAGGTACGTTCCTAGTGGTGGCCGATCTTGATCGGCAAGATTCGTAAATTCTGCCCGATTTTGGCCGAATCGGCTTTGAATCGGGATCGGAGAAAAGGCATCAGCTACCGATGTACCTCACCGATCTCCCAAACTGCACTACAAAGCCCCAAAGTTTACTCAAATACAACGAATTTTTAAAGCGTACATTTTTAGTTTTCTATGTGACACTACATTCTTCATTATAAATGCGCTTCCATCATTTACCGCAAGAATCTCCCTTGTACCTGTAGATAATTTCTATTCCTTTTGCGTATTTTACGCAATACTTCCGACCGGGTCTGTGGGTTTTTCCTGCGGGTGAAGATCTTCCAAAATACATGGAAAATTCATCAACATCTACACGGAAGAGCATGCGTAAAAGTGTCATTGGCCGCCATTGTATAATCCAGTACCGAGTGTCTGAAAAAGAGACTCCACGTGTGTTTCCTCATAAGTAATTCATCAGTAATATATGTAAAATCGCTGGCTCAGTATCATTAAATTCATGTTTTGCTCATTTGATAATATTAACTCTTCAAACATTATTAAAGTAAAAACAGACCTTCAATCCAACAATAACATTCAACCATACACTTTATCTACACAATTCCCCAACACTTAGCTGTAAACAACCTCACTGAGTCAGACAAAACCGTCGCCGATAGGACACTGAGAGTGCCACGTGCCATGTTTGATAACATAATGCTGCCCAGTGTGGGTTAATTGATTTGAATACACTTCCGCGAACTTCATCAGGTGGTCATGAATAGTGCTTAGTCTCTCACCTGCATGATTAATTTCATCAATGTCTACTTGAAAAGTTGTCGAATTGGAAAGTAGGCTCAAAACTGGGCCTTCCACACATTTATATGGTTAAGTACAATTAAGACTATTAAAGAAAATAACATTGATTCACAACTGGTGCAATTTGCGGGTTCGACACTGGTATAAGCTTCAAATTAGGTTAATGTCTTCAACTTGCGGCCGACATCCGGTGCACTGGGAAGTTAAAGATCGACTTGCAAGTGTATATATTCATTTTTATTTGTGCGTTGTATTGATATGGAATTCTTACAAAAATGTCATAGTATATTATAAATGCTCTGAAAAAATAAGCTTAGACATGACAAGGCTAATACTCTGACTAGGACACTTTGGCCCTGGCTTTGAAATTAATCTATTGACTCTGAATCGTGATCGTATATCGGCCCGATCTGTCAATTTCTGATCGATATTCGGCGTTGCCAAAATATAAGTTTTCCCTTGGGTTGAATCGGCCATCACTAGACTTGCCATAGTAATGTGCAAACACGGTATTAACAACTTTTGAGCAAGTTTTTAAGTGTTTTTTGTGGGAATTGAATTCATGATGCACAAATGCGATCCTATTTTTGTATTTTATTGATTGAACATTCCTAAAACATAATTGGTTTGTAGAAAGGTTGGCTCTTTACCCAGTACTGTTAAGTAATGGTTGGGCTGTTAAATACCAAGGTGAGAACTGGTATTTACCACCAAGTAGAATTTGACCAATTGGAAATATTGGGAAAATACACCAAAAAAACTTTTATTTCAGATCTTTTTTTAAAGGTTACTAATTTGGCTACATGCAACCCAATGGACTTAATCTATTTCATCCATTATCTACATACGAAAGATCCAACTAGTGCATTTTTTGTGCTCAAAAATCATCAGAACACCCCTTCTGCACATTAAAAATTTCGGTGCGCCCATGCCTTGTAGCGGGGTCCCACTCAGCAGCGGTACGCCCATCACTATGGCCACTGGCATCCATGATCCTTTGGTCATTTTTGTGTCTCGTTTTCGGGCACCGATGGTTGACTTTTTTATTGGGATCTTTATACATATTTTTTTCCCCATTCTCGCCTATTTATTGGAAGACATATATGTATATATCGCATCTGGAGGATGTTTTGTCCAACTACTGTTCATCGGAGCTTTGGTGATGACGTGTTGATGATGTTTGTGAAGATTTTTCAAGATTTGAAATTTGGAGGAAAAATCGGAAGTTCAAATTCGGACGATCAGCATCGGAAG
>JAMKCH010038369.1:0-21789 GCA_023653785.1 Ophioderma brevispina | reverse complement strand
TGAAGAGTTTCTACAACGTGTGTTTCTTATGTGTTAAGCGTTGTGTAACTCGTGATATGAATTACACTCTTAACCTCGTACCTAAAGAACAGAGTCGGCAACAGCACTTGTCACTAAGTATGTGAATGACACATGTATCGGTATAGTGAGAATTATTGTAAAGTGCGCATGGCCGGTCTACGTATTAGATCAATGTGTAAACAGAGAGCGACAAAAGTGACGCCTTAAATATTTGTTTTAATTTCAACCTTAATTCACGTAATATTCAAGTGCTTTGATATATATCCACACCCCCCCCCGCCGCCATTTGGCTTTGCAATGTTTTCTTTTTTAAACTGATATGTGTTAAATGGGCATTTCTAAGTTGATAAATTCAAAAATTGTGAAGAAAAAAGACAATTTTTGCTTCCCCACGTAGGCCCCATCCTCACACACTTTCGACGATACTCCGTGACGTTTGCTTTGGATCTTTGTTTTGTGTTGTTTATTTTTCTGTTGAAGTATGTTTGTTTTGGATCGTTGTTTTGTTGTTTATTTTTCTAGTATGAAGCATGGAGGAAAATACATAGCGATACGTAATATCAGCGCGCCTTAATGACGAAATGCGCCCATACGGTTATTGTCGCCAGTCAAAGTCGCGGACAAAGCCGGGACCGAATGAAGACGCAACCGCAAAGAATTATCTCTCACCCAGATGCAAAGTACCGGCTACCAATGGGAAGGACTACAAGTATTTAATTGGGAGACTTGTGTAGGAGATATTGAAACTTCACACTTCCAGGTGGGTAGAGGGTAAAAATCACCCGACAGCAGTGTTTCTTATGGCATCTTCGGTAGTGCCAGTTGGGATAGGACGGTAGACCCAAAGACCATCATGTTCGGGTTCATGTCTTTCATTTGGGTGACTTTTTCGGTTGATACTATTTTTGTTAAGTTTGCACAATCTTTCAGCATATTTATTTGACGATATATTTGTCCATTTTACTGTGGTGGTTTGGCATTCCGTGATAACATAGCTTAGTATTTCAATTAATGCATCAACATGTGAACACGGTGTTTTGTTTATTATGTGTCAAGTTTATTTTATTTTGAAATCTTATTTAAAAAAACTTGTTTACCTCATAGCCTATACACTTCTATGTTCCTTTATCATTTGTAGAGAGTCTTACGATATGAACAAATACTACTTTACTATTTTTGTTGGGTTATAGTTGAGTGCTTATGGGGCGTGTAAAATCTTTCCACGGTATAATTATTGAACGGTCCCTTATGGCAAGTACAAAAAAATTGCAAAGAGTTTATGTGAGTGTGCTTATAATGTTGTGCTTAAATCCTGAAAAATTGGTATCTATATCTGTTTTAGTTTTTAAGATATAGTAATCAAAAAACGGAATTTAGATGATATTTTTTGCATTTACCTCAGTACAATCATCGAAAAAAAATTTTGGGACACTGTATGCAATATAGTGGACTCATTGCCATTCGTTCACAAAATGATATCGAATTTGGGTAAGTCATAGTTCTCTTTAGAAAGCAGAGGTCTTCCCTTTTACCAAATTCTTCCCCACTCCCCATCACTCAAGTTGGTGGGCCTGGGGAAGCTGCTGACAACAGTGACTCGGATCAACATTGAATTGGGGGAGGGGGGGTCACCCTTTCCCTAAATCGGTCAAAGGGACCCAACATTTTTTTCGAGATTGTCTCAGTCTTTTTTGTCAAAATATTTTTACATAAATTTTATTCAATTAGCACTCAATCGTCAGAAAGAAAAAACAAACAGCTCAAATACAAGTTAGGGACGGTCACCAATAACCCCTTTGTTTGGAATTCACTGTGCTTGTGGTGGCAGTGAAGGCCTATACAAAGTAAACGGATTAGATTATTATGGCCATTTTGGGGGTTCTATCTTGGATTATTCTGATATAGGGTACATGTAAGTTGGACATTTCCGTGCAATATTTCAATAAACAGGGGCCACTTTAAAAAAAAAGCAATACCCATGACAACAAGTGACAAGAAAATAGAGTCAAGCCGGAAACGCCTGCTGCATATTGATTTCGACAGACCAGAGGACTAAATATATTGGCAGTGGATGGACATAGCACAGGGAGGTATGGTTTGACGGCTAAGTCCTGCATTTATAATTTATCAATATACCTCTAATTACGAAAACTTATCCATCTAAAATAAATTAAAAAACATAAATAAAAATCCATCAGGATCAAATCGTGACAACAAAATATGCATGATAGAGGGTATAGCAGAAGGATCAAGAAAATATACTATAATTGTTTATAAACATTTGCGGGATTCGAACCACTGTCTCAGTTTGGCAAGTCTGTAGTCCTACTGACTTGCCAACTAGGGAGAGTGACTTCAAACCCGCCACAAAGCAAATAAAATCCCGTTACCATAATCATTGCAATGGTGTGTATAGAGTTATTTTTTGTTTTTTTTAAATGTTACTTTTTCATTTTTTTCGGCCTTGCTTAAAATCCCCTTTTCTTGGCTTTCTCTTATTTTAAACAATGTTTCATTTTACTAGGGGTGACATTTACAGTGTTGTTTTCATCATTAATGTCGATTTCAGCATATAGTTAACGTTTAGGGCAAATTTGACACGCTTTACCCCATCCGAAAAAGAAAGTAAATTGTATTATACATATTAATAATTTAGTTTCGCGTGTTAAGCGTTCTACAACGTGGGTTTCTATGTTGTTAAGCGTTGTGTAACTCGTGATGAATTAAACTCTAACATCTACCTAAAGCACAGGAGTCGGCAAACAGCACTTGTCCTTGTATTCGTGAATGATACAGGATCCGGTTTATAGTGAGAATTATTGTAAAAGTGCGCTTTTGCCGGTATTACGTATTAGATCAATGTGAAAAGTGAGCCGACAAAGTGACGGTAACTATTGTTTTACTTTAACCTTAATTCAATTAATATTCATGTCTGTTGATATTATAGCACACCCCCCCCCCGCGCCATTTGCCTGTGCCATGTTTCTTTTTTAAAACTGATATGTGTAAATGGGCATTCTAAAGTTGATTAAATTCAAAATGTGAAGAAAAAAGGGACAGATTTTGTATCCCCAGCGTATTCCCCTCCTCACACACTTTTGACGATACCCTGGCTTTGCTTTGGATCTTTGTTTTTGTTGTTGTTTATGTTTGTCTGACAGTCTGTTTGTTTTGGGATCGTTGTTTTGTTGTTATTTTTCTCAGTCTGAAGCATGGTAGGCAAAGCATAGCGATACGTAATATCAGCGCGCCTAATGACGAAAATGCGGGCCCATACGGTATTGTCGCAGTCGGTTCAAGTCGACGGACAAAGCAGCGATCCACGAAGAAGACGGCAACGCAAAGATTATCTCTCACCAGATTCAAAGTACCGGCTATCAATGGTGAAGAATACAAGGATTTAATGAGACTTTGTGTAGGAGGATTATGATTACTTCACACTTAGGTGGGGTGGGTTAGAGGGTAAAAATCACCCGACAGCCGTGTTTCTTCTCGCATTCTTCGGTAGTGCAGTGGTAAGGACGTGGAGACCCCAAGACCATCATGTTGCGGGTTTCATGTCATTTGGGTGATATTTATGGTTTACTATTTTTTTAAGTGCACAATTTTCAGTATTATTTGATATATTTGTCCATTTTTCTTTGGTGGTTGGCATTCCGTGATAAAATAGTATTATTTCAAAATGAATCAACATGCTGAAACACGGTGTTTATTCTGCTGTCAAGTTTATTTTTTATTTTGAAAATCTTATTTAAAAAAAACTTGTTAACTCATAGCTATACATTTCTATGTTCTTTATCATGTGTAGAGAGTCTTTACGATATGAACGAATACTAATTTATATTTTGGTTGGGTATATTTTGAGTGCTTAGGTGCGTGTAAATCTTCCACGGTCTAATTATTGAACGGTCCCTTATTGCAACGTAATTTGCAAAAGAGTTTATGTGAGCTGTGCCTTAATTGGTTTGCTTAAAATCCTGAAATTTGGATTATATCTTGTTTAGTGTGTTAAGAGATTAGTAAAAAAACGTGAATGTAGGATGATATTTTTGCATTTATCAGACAATCACTCGAAAAAAGAATGGTGGGGACATGATGCAATTGCTATGGAATCATTGCATGTTCACAAAGAGATCGATTGGGTACGTCATTGTTCTTATAGAAAGCAGACGTCTTCCCTTTTACCAAATTTCCAACTCCCATCAAATCAATGTGGTGGGCCTGGGGAAGCTTGCTGAACACAATGACCGGATCAACTTGAATGGGGGGATGTTGGGGCCGAGGGGTTCACTTTCCACTAAATCGGTTAAAGGGACCCACATTTTTTTCGAGGATTGTCTGAGTCCTTTCCAAAAAAAATATCTAATTTCACGGTTTTAGCTATATTTTAAAAAAACTAAGCAAGAGATAGACACCAAATTTTCAGTACAATATCTCAAAGATTCTCCACATTAGGGGAGACATTCAATGAAAAATAAATGTTTTAAGGGGAATGTTAAAGTATTATGTAAATGTTGAGGGCAGGGTGAATGCAATTAATATATATAAATACTAGAATAATACTACACAAGAGATATGAAACTACACGATCAATTAATGCTATTTCCTTTGATATCGTTTAAACAGAAGAGTGGTGTCACAAACTTTTTTAACTTTTTTTCAATTAGCACTCAATCGTCAGAAGAAAACAAACAGTCAAATGTAAGTTTAGGGAACGGTTCACCAATAACCCCTTTGTTTGATTCACTTGTGCTTGTGCGTGGCAGTGGAAGCAATATACAAATTAAACGGTTATACTTATATATGAGCCATTTCTGTGTGGGGGTTCTTCTTGGACTCTTATGATATAGGGACATGTAAGTTTGACATTTCGTGCAATATTCAATAAATGGGCACTTTAAAAAGAATAAACATAGACACAATTGACAAGAAAATAGAGTCAGGCCAGAAACGCCTGCTGCATATGAATTTCGACAGGACAGAGGACTAAATATTTAATGGCAGTGGATGACATAGCACAGGTGAGTATGGCTTGACCGGCTGAGTCCTGCCATAAATATAATGGATCAGATACTCTAATTAGAAAACCTTATCCATCAAAATAAAATTAAAAAACATAAATAAAATCCATCAGGATCAAAATTTGCCAAAAATATGACATGATAGAGGGTAGCAGAAGGATCAAGAAAAGAAAATATACTATAATGTTATAACCTTTGCGGGATTCGAAACCACGTTCTCAGGTTGGCAAAGTCTGTTTAGTCCTACGACTCTAGACAACTAGGGAGAGGTGCTCAAACCCTGACGCAAAGCAAATAAAATCCCGTTACCATATTCATTGCAGGTGTGTTTAACGAGTTTACAGGACACGGTAAACAGTCAACAAAAAATCCCTTTTCGACTTTCTCTTTCATTTTACACAATGTTTCATTACTAGGGGTGACATTTTACAGTGTTTTTCATCATTAATGTCGCTTTCAGGAATATAGTTAACGTTTAGGCAAATGTAATTTGACACGCTTTACACCATCCGAAAAAAGGGAAAAGTTGGTTAATTGTCATACTATATTAATATTAGTTTCGATGTGTGTAAGCGTTCTACCACGTGTGTTCTATGTTGTAAGAGTTGTGTAACTAGTGATGAATTACACTCTTCTAACCTCGTACATAAAGCACAGAGTCGGCAACAGCACTTGTCACTTAGTATGTGAATGAAACATGTATCGGTAATAGTGAGAATTATTGTAAAAGTGCGCATTTGCCGGTATCCTTATTAGATAAGTGTAAACAAGTGAGCGACAAAAAGTGCGCGTTAACATTTTTTACATTTCACCCTTAATTCATTAAAATATTCAATTCTTTAGATATTATATCCACCCCCCCCACCCGCCGGGCCATTTGCTTGCAATGTTTTCTTTTTATTCAAAATGATTATTGTGTAATGGGCATTTCTAAGTTGATAAAATTCAAATGTGAGAAAAAAGGACAGATTTGCATCTCCCCAGCGTAGTCCACATCCTCACACCTTTTGACGATACTCCTGCGCGCGTTGGCTTTGGATCTTTGTTTTGTTGTTGTTTATTTTCGTCTGAAAGTTTGTTTTTTTTGATCCGTGTTTGTGGTTTATTTTCTCTCAGTCTGAAGCATGGAGGAAATGCACATATGCGATCCGGTATATCAGCGGCGACTAATGACGAAATGCGCCCATAAGGTATTTGTCGCAGTCAAGTCGCGGACAAAGCCGCGACAGAATGAAGACGCAACGCAAAGAAATATCTCGCACACAGATGCAAAGCACCGGCTATCAATGGTGAAGAATACAAGTATTAATTGGGAGGCATGGTAGGAAGATATTGTTACTTCACACTTCCTGGTGGGTAGAGGGTAAAAATCACCGGACAGCCGTGTTTCTTCCGGCATTCTTCGGTAGTGCAGTGGTTAGGACGGGAGACCCAAGCCCATCATGTTGCGGGTTATTGTCAGTTGGGTGACTCTTTTCTGTTATACTATTTTTTTAAGTTGCACACAATCTTTCAAAGAGATTTATTTGACGATATATTTGCCATTTACTTTGGTGGTTGGCATTCCGTGATAAAAAAGCTTAGTATTTCATATATGAATCAAACATGCTGAACACGGTGTTATGCTGCTGTCAAGTTATTTTTATTTGAATCTTGATTTAAAAAAAACTTGTTTACCCCTAATAGCCTATACATTTCTATGTTCCTTTATCATTTTGTAGAGGTCTTTTACGATATGAACGAATACTTACTTTACTATTTTTGGTTGCGGTTATATTTTGCGTGCTTATGTGTGGCGTGTAAAAATTTTCCACGGTATAATTATTGAACGGTCCCCTATTGCAAGTAATTTGCCAAAAGTTTAGTGAGGGCCTTATTGTTTTGCTTAAATCCTGAAAATTTGGTATCTATATCTTGTTTAGTTTAAGTATAGTAAAAAAACGTGAATTTAGATGATAGTTTTTGCATTTACCTCAGCAATCTCGAAAAAAATATTTGGGCCCACTTGATGCACTATATTGGAATCAGTTGCCATGTTCACAATGAGAATCGAATTGGGGTAAGTCATCGTTCTTTAGACAGCAGGGTCTTCCCTTTTACAAAATTCTTCACCACTCCCATCAATCAATGTTGGTGGGCCTGGTGAATCGTGACACCAATGACTCAGATCAACATGAATTGGGGGAGAGGGGGTCACCGTTCCTAATCGGGCAAAGTGACCAAAATTTTTTCGAGGATTGTCTGAGTCATTACAAAAAAAATCATCTAAATTCACGTTTTAGCTTATATTTTAAACACTAAGGCAAGTATAGACACAAAATTTTCAGTAAATATTTCATAAAGATTCTCCACACTGGGGAGAAATCTCAATGATGAAAAATAAACTGTTTTTAAGGGACGTTCAAGTATTATTGAAATGGTGAGGGCAGGTGAATGCAATTAATATATATAAATATAGACTACTAAACTACCCAAGATCTGAAACTACCCCGATTTTCCACTTCATGCATTTCCTTTGATATCGTTAAACAGAAGGTGGGTGGCACAAATATTTTTACATTACTTTTATTCAATATCACTCATCGTCAGAAAAACAAAACCAGATCAAATAAAGTTTAGGGAACCGGTTCACCAAAAACCCTTTGTTGATTAATTGTGCTGTGCGTGGCAGTGAAGGCCTATTATACAAATTAAACGGTATTATTATATATGAGCCATTTCTGTTTGGGGGTTCTATCTTGGACCATTATGTTAGAGGATTAATGTAAGTTTTACATTTCGCTGAAAATTTCCCAATAACCATGGGCACTTTAAAAAAGCATACCCATAGACACAATTGACAAGAAAATAGAGTCATGCCTGAAACGCCTGCTGCATATGATTTCACAGGACAGAGGACTAAATATTAATTGGCATTGGATGGACATAGCACAGGTGAGTATGTTTTGACCGGCTAGTCCTGCATAATTATATGTATCAATATACCTCTAATTAAGAAACTTATCCATCTAAAATAAATTAAAAACATAAATAAAAATCCATCAGGATCAGAAAAAAAAAAATCGTGACAACAAAATATGACATGATAAGAGGGTAGCACAGGATCAGAAAATATAGCTATAATTGTTTATACATTTGCGGGATTCGGACCATTGTTCTCAGTTTGGCAGTCAGTAGTCCTACTGACTATGCCAACTAGGAGAGGCTTCAAAACCCGACACAAAGCAAATAAAATCCCGTTACCATAATCATTGCAGGTGTGTTTAGCGAGTTTTCAGACCACGGTAAACAGTCACAAAAATCCCCTTTTCTTGACTTTCTCTTCATTTTAAACAATGTTGTCATTGTACTAGGGGTGACATTTTACAGTGTTTTCATCATTAAATGTCCATTTCAAGAGTTAGTTAACGTTTTAGGAGGGGCAAATTTGACACCTTTTAAACCACCACCTCCAAAAAGAAGTAATTGTTCTATATTAATAATGGTAGTTTTTCGAGTGGTTAAGCGTTTTTTTCTACAAAACGTGTGTTTCTATGTTGTTAGCGTTGGGTAACTCGTGATGAATTACACTCTATAACCTCGTACCTAAAGCCCCGAGTCGGCAACACACGTGCACTTAGTAAAATTTGAATGACCATGTATCGCGGTATTAAATATTGTAAAAAGTGTGCATTTGCCGTTATACGTTTTAGATCAATGTGTAACAAGTGAGCCGACAAAAGTGACGTTAACTATTTGTTTTACATTTCAACCTTAATTCACTTAATATTCAATGTTCTTTGATATTATATCCACCCCCCCCCCCGCCCATTTGCTTTGCAATGTTTTCTTTTTTAAACTGATATTGTGTAAATGGGCATTTCTAAGTTGATAAATTCAAAATGTGAAGAAAAAGACAGATTTTTGCTCTCCCCAGCGTAGTCCTCATCCTCACACACTTTTGACGATACTCCTTGGCGTTTGCTTGGATCTTTGTTTTTGTTGTTGTTTATTTTTCTGTCTGAAGTATTTTTGTTTTGGATCGTTGTTTTGTTGTTTATTTTTCTCAGTCTGAAGCATTGAGGAAATGCAATAGCGATACGTAATATCAGCGCGCCTTAATGACGAAATGCGCCCATACGGTAATTGTCGCAGTCAAAGTCGCGGACAAAGCCGCGACCGACTGAAGACGCAACGCAAAGAATTATCTCTCACACAGATGCAAAGTACCGCTATCAATGGTGAGAATACAAGTATTTCTTGGAGACTTGTGTCGGAGATATTGATTACTTCACACTTCCATGTGGGTAGAGGGTAAATCACCCGACAGCCGTGTTTCTTCTGGCATTCTTCGTAGTGCAGTGGATAGGACGGAGACCCCAGACCATCATGTTGCGGGTTCAGGGGTCATTTGGGTGACTCTTTTTCTGTTTATACTATTTTTTTTAAGTTGCACAATCTTTCATCATATTTTATTGACGATATATTTCCATGTTTACTTTGGTGGTTTGGTATTCCGTGATAAAATAGCTTGTATTTCAATAATCCTCAACATGTTGAACACGGTGTTTATCTCTGTCAATTTGATTATTTTGAAATCGTATTAAACAAAACTTGTTTTACCCTCATAGCCTAGACATTTCTAGTCCTTTATCATTTGTAGATAGTCTTTACGATATGAACGAATACTACGTAAAATTACTATTTTGGTTGGGTTATATTTTGAGTGTGCTTATGTTTGCGTGTATACTCTTCCACGGCATAATATTGCACGGTCCTTCATTGCAAGTAATTTTGCCAAAAGAGTTTATGTGAAGTGTGCCTATATTGTTTTGGCTTAATCCTGAAAATTTGGTATCTATATCTTGTTTAGTTTTTAAGATATAGTAAAAAAGTGAATTTAGATGATATTTTTTTGCCATTTACCTCATACAATCATCGAAAAAAAATATTTGGATCACTTGATTCAATATATTGGAATCATTGCATGTTCACAAATAGATCGAATTTGGGTAAGTCATAGTTCTTTAGAAAGCAGAGGTCTTCCCTTTTACCAAATTCTTCCCCACTCCCCCATCAATCAATTGTGGTGGGCCTGGGGAAGCTGCTGACAACAATGACTCGGATCAACATTGAATTGGTGGAGAGGGGGTCACCTTTCCCCTAATCGGTCAAAGTGACGCCAACATTTTTTTCGAGGATTGTCTGAGTCATTTCCAAAACAATCATCTATTCACTTTTTAGCTATATTTTTAAAAACTAAGAAGATTAGACACCAATTTCAGTACAATACTTCATAAAGATTCTCCACTTGGGGATAACTCTCAATGAAATCACATGTTTTAAGGGACTGTTCAGTATTATGTAAAAATGTTGAGGGCAGTGATGCATTAATATATATAAATCCTAGACTAATACTACACACGATCTGAACTACACGATCACTTACTGCATTTCCTTTGATCATCGTTAAAACAGAAGGTTGTGTCACAAATATTTTTACATACTTTTATTCAATTACACTCAATCGTCAGAAAAACAAACAGCTCAATACAAGTTTAGGGACCTGTCACCAATAACCCGTTTGTTTGAATTCACTTGTGCTTGTGCTGCATGAAGGCCTATACAAATAAACGGTATTTATATATTACCTTTCTGTTTGCGGGTTCTATCTTGGACTCTTATGATATAGGGCCATGTAAGTTTGGACATTTCCGTCAATAGTTCAATAACATGGTGCACTTTAAAAAGCATACCAAAACACAATTGACCAGAAAATAGAGTCAGGCCGGAAACGCCTGCTGCATATTATTTCGACAGGACAGAGGACTAAACATTAATTGCAGTGTGATGGACTGCACAGGTGGAGTATGGTTTTGACCGGCTAAGTCCTGCATATTATAATTATCAATATACCTCTAATTAAGAAACTTATCCCTCTAAATAAATTAAAAATACAAATCCATCAGGATCAAATCGTGACACAAATATGACATGAGAGAGGGTAGCACAAGGATCAAGAAAATATACTATAATTGTTTATAAACATTTGCGGGATTCGAACCAGTGTTCCCAGTTTGGCAGTCTGTAGTCCTCCACTAAATGGGGGCCAACTAGTAGTAGTTGCTTCAAACCCGACAAAAGCACATAAAATCCCGTTACCATAATCATTGCAGGTGTTTGAGCGAGTTACAGGACACGTTAAACAGTCACAAAAGCCCTGTTCCTTGACTTTCTCGGTTCATTTTAACAATTTTCATTTACTAGGGGTGACATTTTACAGTGTTTTCATCATAATGTCGATTCAGAATATATTTAACGTTTAGGGCAAATTGACACGCTTTCACCATCCGAAAAGAAGTACTTGTATACTATCTTAATAATTTAGTTTACGAGTGTTAAGCGTTCTACAACAGTGTGTTTCTATGTTTGTTAGTCGTTGTGTACGCGTGATGAATTACACTGTGTAACCTCGTACCTAAAGCACTGAGTCGGCAACAGCACTTGTCACTTAGTAGGTGAATGACACATGTATCCGTTATAGTGAGAATTATTGTAAAAGTGGTTCATTTTCCGGTATACGTATTGATCAATGTGTAACAAGTGGCCGCAAGTGACGTTTAAACTATTTGTTTACATTTCAACCTTAAGTCACTTATATTTCATGTTCTTTGATATTTATCCACCCCCCCCCCCCGCCATTTGGGCTTGCACATGTTTTCTTTTTTAAACTGACATTGTGTAAATGGGCATTTCTAGTTGATAAATTCAAAATGTGAAGAAAAAAAAGATTTTTGCTCTCCCCAGCGTAGTCCCCCATCCTCCCACACTTTTGACGATATCATTGGCGTTTGCTTTGGATCTTTGTTTTTGTGTTTGGTGTTTATTTTTCTTCTGAGTATGTTTGTTTTGGATCGTGTTTTGTTTGTTTATGTTTCTCAGTCTGAAGCATGGCGGAAAATGCATAGCGATACGTAATTTCAGCGCGCCTTAATGACGAAATGCGCCCATACGCAGTTAGTCGCAGTGAAATTCGCGGACAAAGCCGCGACGAATGAAGAAGCAACGCAAAAGAATTATCTCTCACACAGATGCAAAGTACCGGCTATCATTGGTGAAGAATACAGTTTTTAATTGGGAGACTTGTGTAGGAGATATTGATTACTTCACACTTCCAGGTGGGTAGAGGTAAAAATCACCCGACACCCGTGTTTCTTCCTGGCATTCTTCCGTAGTGCAGTGGTATAGGACGGTGACCCAAGACCATCATGTTGCGGGTTTATGTCATTGGGTGCTCTTTTCTTTTATACTATTTTTTTAATTTGGCACAATCTTTCAGCATATTTTATTGACGATATATTGTCCTCATTTTCCTGGTGTTTTGGGCATTCCGTGATAAAATTAGCTTAGTATTTCTAATGATCAACATGTTGAACACTGTGTTTATTCTGCTGTCAATTTGATTTTAATTTTGAAATCTTATTTAAATAAAACTTGTTTACCTCATAGCCTATACATTTCTATGTTCCTTTATCATTTGTAGAGAGTCTTTACTATATGAACGAATACTACTTAACTATTTTTGGTTGGGTTATATTTTGAATGCTTATGTGTGCGTGTATAATCTCCCACGGTTATAATTATTGAACGGTCCCTTATTGCAAGTAATTTGGTGCCAAAAGGTTTATGTGAGTGGGCCTATAATTGTTTTGCTTAAATCCTGAAATTTGGTATTCTATAATCTTGTTTATTTTTAAGAATAGTAAAACACGTGAATTTAGATTATACTTTTTTGTCATTTACCTCAGACCATCTCGAAAAAACTATTTGGGGGGGGGGACACTTGATGCATATATTGGAATATTGCCATTTTCACAAATGAAGATCGATTTGGGTAAGTCATAGTTCTTTAGAAAGCCTAGTCTTCCCTTTTTCCAAATTCTTCCCCCCTCCCCATCATCATGTTTGGTGTGCCCTGGGGAAGCTGCTGACAACAAAGACTCCGATCAACATTGAATTGGGGGAGAGGGGGTCACCTTTTCCTAAATCGGTCAAAGTTGGACCCAACATTTTTTTCGCGGATTGTCTGAGTCATTCCCAAAACTCATCTAATTTCAACGTTTTTAGCTATATTTTAAAAACGAAGCAAGATATAGACACCAATTTTCAGTACAATAGCTCATAAAGATTCTCCACATTGGGGAGAATCTCAATGAAAATCACATGTTTTAAGGACTGTTCAAGTATTATGTAAATGGTGAGGGCAGGTGAATGCATTAATATATATAAAATTACTAGACTAATACTACACAAGATCTCCCAACTCACCATCACTTAAGCATGTCCTTTTGTATCGTTAACACAGAAGGTGGTGCGGTCAAAAATATTTACATTAAAAGCTTTTATTCAATTAGCACTCAATCGTTCGGGAAAAAAACAAAACAGCTCACATACAAGTTTAGGGACGGTCACCAATAAGCCCTTTGTTTGAATTCACTAGTGCTTGTGCCTGGCAGTGAAGGCCTATACAAATAAAACGGGTATATTAGATATGAGCCATTTCTGTTTGCGGTTCTTATCTCTGGACTATTATTGATATAGGGGAAGTAAGTTTGACATGTCCGGCAATATTTCAAAACATGGGCATTTAAAAAGCAACCAATAGACAACAATTGCACAAGAAATAGAGTCAGGCACGGAGGACGGAAACGTCTGCCTGATTATGATTCGACAGGACAGAGGAATAAATATTAATTGGCAGTGGAAGGACATAGCACAGGTGAGTATGTTTTTGTATTACACTTAGAATTACTGTATTTAGTTTTACATGATTTAATATAAATACAAAAAAACTAAAACATTAAATAAATTAAAAATAAAAAATCCATCAGGATCAAATCGTGACAACAAAATATGAATGATTAGAGGGTTAGCACAAGGATCAAGAAAAGTAACTAAATGTTTATAACATTTGCGGGATTCGACAAAACCAGTGTCTCCGTTGGGCAGTCGGAGTCCTACTGGACTATGCCAACTAGGGAGAGTGCTTCAAACCCAGACACAAAAGCCAAATAAAATCCCTTACCAAATTCATTGCAGGGGTGTTAGCGAGTTTTAAGGACACGGTAAAGTCACAAAAATCCCCTGTTCTTGACTTTCTCTTCATTGTTAAAACAATGTTTCATTACTAGGGTGACCATTTTACAGTGTTTTCATCATTAATGTCGATTCGAATATATTTTAACGTTTAGGGCAATTTGACACGCTTTACCACCATCCGAAAAAAGAAAGTAATGGTATATATATTAATATAATTTAGTTTTCGAGTGTTTTAAGCGTTCTACAAAAAGGTGTGTTCTATGTGTTTAAGGTTGTGTAACGCGTGATGAATACAATCTATAACCTCGTAACTAAAGCACAGATTAGCAACAGCACTGGTCACTTAGTATGTGAAGACACAGTATCCGGTTTTAGGAGAATTATTGTAAAAGTGTGCATGTGCCGGGATACGTATTAGATCAATGTGTAACAAGTGAGCCGACAAAAGTGACGTTAACTATTGTTTTAAATTTCAACTTAATACTTAATATCAATGTTCTTGGATCTTATATCCACCCCCCCCCGCAGTTGCTGTTGCATGTTGTCTTTTTTTAAACTGATACTGTGTAAATGGGCAATTTCTAAGTTGATTAAATTCAAAATGTGAAGAAAAAAACCAGATTTTGCTTCTCCCCGCCGTAGTCCCCATCCTCCACACTTTGTGACGATACTCATGGCGTTGCTTTGGATTCTGTTTTTGTTGTTGCTTTATTTTCTGTCTGAAGTAGTTTTGTTTTGGGGATGTGATTTTGTTGTTATTTTTCTCAGTTGAAGCATGGAGGAAAGAAAATGCATAGCGTTACGTAATATCAGCGCGCCTTCTTCTAATGACGAAAGCGCCAATACGGTATTTGTCGCCAGTCAAAGGTCGCGGATCAAAGCGGCGACCGAATGAAGACGCAACCCAAAGAATTATCTCTCACACAGATGCAATTACCGGCTATCAATGGTGAAGATACAAGTATAATGGGAGACCTGTGATAGGAGATATTGATTACTTCACAATTACAGGTGGGTTAGAGGGTTTTTAAAAATCACCGACGCCGTGTTACTTCTGGCATTCTTCGGTTGTGCAGTGGTATAGGACGGAGACCCAAGGCCATCATTTTGCGGGTTCATGTTATTTTGGTGACTCTTTTCTGTTTATACTATTTGTTTTAAAGTGCACAATCTTTCGATTATTTATTTGCGATAATTGTCCATTTTACTTTGGTGGTGTGGCATTCCGTGATAAAATAGCCTAGTATTTCAATAATGATTAAACATGTTGAACGGTTGTTTATTTGTCGTCAATGTGATTTTATTTGAAATCTATTAAAAAACAACTTGTTTACCTCATAGCCTATCTATACATTTCTATGTCTTTATCATTTGTAGAGAGTCTTTACGATATGAACGAATACTACTTTACTATTTTGTTGGGTTATATTTGAGAGTGCATGTGTGCGTGTATAATCTTCCACGGTATAATTATTGAACGGTCCCTTATTGCAAGTAATTTGCCAAAAGAGTATATGTGAGTGTGCCTATAATTGTTTTGCTTAAATCCTGAAAACTTGGTATCTATATCTTGTTTAGTTTTTAAGATATAGTAAAAACGTGAATTTAGATGAATTTTTTGCATTTACCTCAGCCAATCATCGAAAAAAATATTTGGGACACTTGATGCAATATATTGGAATCATTGCCATGTTCACAAATGAGATCTAATTTGGGTAAGTCATAGTTCTTTAGAAAGCAGGGTCTTCCCTTTTACAAATTCTTCCCCACTCCCCATCATTCAATGTTGGTGGGCCTGGTGAAGCTGCTGACAACAATGACTCAGATCAACATGAATTGGGGGAGAGGGGGTCACCTTTTCCCTAAATCGGTCAAGTGCACCCAACATTTTTTTCGAGGATTGTCTGAGTCATTCCAAAAAAAATCATCTAATTTCACGTTTTTTTAGCTATAGTTTAAAAACTAAGCAAGATATAGACCCCAAATTTTCAGTACAATATCTCATAAAGATTCTCCACATTGGGGGGAGAAATCTCAATGAAAATAACATGTTTTAAGGGACTGTTCAAGTATTATGTAAATGTTGAGGGCAGGTGAATGCATTAATATATATAAATACTAGACTAATACTACACAAGATCTGAACTACACGATCACTTAATGCATTTCCTTTGGATATCAGTTAAAACAGAAGGTGGTGTCACAAATATTTTTTTACATAACTTTTATTCAATTAGCACTCAATCGTCAAAAAACAAACAGCTCAAATACAAAGTTTAGGGACCGGTCACCAATAACCCCTTTGTTTGAATTCACTAGTGCTTGGCGTGGCAGTTAAGGCCTATACAAATTAAACGGTATATTATATATGCGCCCTTTTCTGTTTGCGGGTTCTATCTTGGACTATTATGAGATAGGGTACATGTAAGTTTGACATTTCCGTGCAATATTTCAATAACATGGGCACTTTAAAAGCATACCATAGACACAATTGACAAGAAAATAGAGTCAGGCCGTAAACAGCCTGGCTGCATATGATTCGACAGGACAGAGGACTAATATTAATTGGCAGTGGATGGACATAGCACATGTGAGTATGGTTTGACCGGCTAAGTCCTGCATAATTATAATGTATCAATATACCTCTAATTAAGAAAACTATCCATCTAAAATAAATTAAAAATAAAAATCCATCAGGATCAAAATCGTGACAACAAAATATGAAATGATAGAGGGTTTAGAAAGGATCAAGAAAAATATACTATAATTGTTTTAACATTGCGGATTCGGAACCAGGGTGTCTCAGTGGCAGTCGTAGGTCCTATGACTATTGCCAAACAGGAGAGGGAGAGTGCTTCATCAAAACCCGACACAAGCAAATAAAATCCCGTTCCCTAATCATTGCAGGTGTGTATAGCGAGTTTACAGGAACGGTTGACACAGTCCAAAAAATCCCTGTTCTTGACTTTCTCTTCCTTTAAACAATGTTTCATTACTAGGGGGACCAATTTTACGTTGTTTTTCATCATTAATGTCGAGTTTTCAGAATATAGTTAACGTTTAGGGCAAAATTTGAACGCTTACCACCATCCGAAAAAGAAAGTAATTGTATTTTAGACTATATTAATAATTTAGTTTTCGAGTGTAACGTTCTACAACGTGTGTTTCTATGTGGTTAGCGTGGTGTAATGTAAACGCGTGATGATGAATTACAATCTATAACCTAGTACCTAAAGCACCGAGTCGGCAACAGCACTTGTCACTTAGATGTGAATGACACAGTATCCGGTAATAGTTGGAAAGAATTATTTGTAAAGTGTGCATTTTGCCGGGATACGTATTAGATCAATGGTAACAAGTGAGCCGACTAAAGTGACGTTAACTATTGTTTTAATTTCCACCGTACTTCACTTAATATTCAATGTTCTTGGAATTATATCCACCCCCCCCCCCCGCCATTTGGCTTTGCAATGTTTCTTTTTAAACTGATATTGTGTTAAATGGGCCATTTCTAAGTTGATAAAATTAAAATGTGAAGAAAAAAAAACAGATTTGCTCTCCCCAGCGTAGTCCCCATCTCACACACTTTTGACGATACTCATGGCGTTTGCTTTGGATCTTTGTTTTTGTTGTTGTTATTGTTCTGTCTGAAGGTATTGTTTGTTTGGAGTGTTTGTGTTGTGCTTTCTCCGTTGAAGCATGGAGGAAAGCATGCGCTAGTAATATCAGCGCGGCTTAATGAGGAAATGCGCCCATACGGTATTTGTCGCAGTCAAAGTCGCGGACAAAGCCGGGACCGAATGAAGGACGCCAACGCAAAGAATTCTCTCACAAGATGACAAAGTACCGGCTATTCAATGGTGAAGGATACAAGTATTAATTGGGGAGTGGGTAGGAGATATTGATTTACTTCACACTTCCAGGTGGGTAGAGGGTAAAATTCACCCGACAGCCGTGTTTCTTATGGCATTCTTCGGTAGTGCAGTGGTATAGGGACGGGACCCAAGACCATCATGTTGCGGGTTCATGTCATTTTGGTGACTCTTTTCTGTGTTATATTTTTTGAAGTTGCACATCTTTCAGCATATTTATTTGACGATATATTTGTCCCTTTTACTTTGGTGGTTTGGCATTCCGTGATAAACTAGCTTAGTATAAATAATGTCAACATGCTGAACACGGTGTGTATTCTGCTGTCAAGTTTATTTATTTGGGGGGGTCAATCTTATTAAAAAAAACTTGTTTACCTCATAGCCTATACACTTCTATGTTCCTTCTCATTTGTAGAGAGTTCTTTACGATATGAACGATACTCCGCTTTATTAATTTTTGGTGGTGCTATTTGCGTGTATTGTGCAGTGTCCGCAACCCCTTCCGTCCAAAATCTTCCACGATATACTTATTGAACGGTCCCTTTTGCAGTAATGTGCCAAAAGAGTTTATGGAGTGTGCCATAATGTTTTGCTTAAATCATGAAAATTTGTTATCTATTATGGTTAGTTTTTAAGATATAGTAAAACGTGAATTTTAGGGATGATATTTTTTGCAGTACCTCAGAAATCATAGAAAAAATATTTGGGACACTTGATGAATTATGGGAATCATTGCCATGTTCACAAATGAGATCGAATTGGGTAAGTCATAGTTCTTTAGAAAGCAGGTCTTCCCGTTTACCAAAATCTTCCCCACTCCCCATCAATCAGTGTTGGTGGGCCTGGGGGGAACTGCTGAAAACAATGACTCGGATCAACATTGAATTGTGGGAGGGGGGTCACTTTTTCATATCGGTCAAAGTGACCCAAACATTTTTTTGAGGATTGTGCTGGTCATTCCAAACAAAATCATTCTATTTCACGTTTTTAGCTATATTTTAAAAACTAAGCAATATAGGACACCAAATTTTCAGTACAATATATCATAAAGATTCTTTCACATTGGGCGGAAAGCTGAATGAAAATAACATGTTTAAGGGGATGTTCAAGTATTATGTAAATGTTGAGGGCAGGTGTATGCATTAATATATATAAATACTAGCCTAATACTACCACCAAGATCTGAACTACACGATCACTTAAGGCATTTCCTTTGATATCTTTAATACAGAAGGTGGTGTCGTGGCCACAAATATTTTACATAACTGGTATTCTATTAGCACTCAATCGTCAGAAAAAACAAAACAGCTCAAAATACAAGGTTAGGGACCGGTCACCAATAACCCCTTTGTTTGAATCACTTGTGTTGTGCGTGGCAGTGGACGGGCCTATACAACTTAAACGGTTATTATATTGAGCCATTTTGTTTGGGGGCGTTCTATCTTGGGACTAGTATGATATAGGTACATGGAAAGAAGTTGGAATTTCCGCTGCAATATTTCAATAACATGGGCACTTTAAAAGATTCCCATAGGACACAATGACAAGAAAATAGGTACAGGCCGGAAAGCTGCTGACATATGATTTCCACAGGACAGAGGACTAAATAATTAATGGAACAGGTGGATGGACATAGCACAGGTGAGTAGGGTTTGACCGGGCTAAGTCCTGCCTAATATAGGATCAATATACCTCTAATAAGAAAACTTATCCATCTAAAATAAATTAAAAATAAATGAAAAATCCCCTCAGGATCAAAATCGTTGAAACAAAAATATGACATGATAGAGGGTATCAGAAGGATCAAGAAAATATACTATAATTGGTATAACATTTGCGGGATAGACCATGTCTCAGTTTGCCAGTCTGTAGTCCTACTGACTTATGCCAATAGGGAGAGTGCTCAAACCGGACACAAAGAAATAAAATCCGTTACCCATATCATTGCAGGTTGTGTTTAAGCGAGTTTACAGACACGGTTAAACATCACAAAATCCCCTTTCTTGATTTCTCGTTCATTAACAAGTTCATTACTTAGGGGTGACATTTTACAGTGTTTATCATTATGTCGATTTCAGAAAATATTAGTTAAAGTTTAGGGCAAATTTGACACGCTTTACACCATTCCGAAAAAAAGTAAGTAATTGTATACTATATTAATAATTTAGTTTTCGAGTGTTAGCGTTCTACAACGTTTGTGTCTATGTTGTTTAAGCGTTGTGTAACTCGTGATGGATTACACTCATAACCTCGTACATAAAGCCAGAGTCGGCAAACAGAACTTGTCACTTAGTATGTTGAATGACACAGTATCCGGTTTTATTTTAGTGAGACTTATTGTAAAAGTGCGCATTTGCCGGGATACCGGAGTAGAATCAATGGTAACAGTGAGCCGAAAAAGTGCCGTTATATGTTGTTTAACATTTCAACCTTAATTCACTAATATTCAATGTTCTTTGACTTATATCACCCCCCCCCCCCGCCGCCATTGGCTTGCACTGTTTGCGTTTTTAAACTGAAATTGGGGTAAATGGCATTTCTAAGTTGATAAATTCAAAAGTGAAGAGAACAGAAAAAAGACAGATTTTGCTCTCCCCAGCGTAGTCCCCATCCTCACACATTTTTGACGATACTCCTTGGCGTTTGCTTGGATCTTTGTTTTTGTTTTGTTGTTTATTTTTCTGTCTGAAGTATGTTTTTTTGGATCGTCTGATTTTGTTGTTTATTTGTTTCTCAGTCTGAAGCATGGAGGAAAATGTATAGCGATACGTAATATCAGCGCGCCTTAATGACGCAATGCGCCCATACGGTATTTGTCGCAGTCACAGTCGCGGACAAAGCCGCGACCTAATGAAGACGCAACGCAACGCAAAAAATTATCTCTCACACAGAAGCAAAGTACCGGCTATCAAAGGTGAAGAATAAAGTATTTACTTGGGAGACTTGTGTCGAGATATTGATGACTTCACACTGCCAGTTGGTAATTGGTAAAAAATCACCCGACAGCCGTGTTTCTTCTGGCATTCTTCGGTAGTGCAGTGGTATAGACGGAGACCCAAGACCATCATGTTGCGGTTCATGTCATTTGGGTGACTCTTTTCTGTTTTATACTATTTTTTTAAGGTTGCACAATCTTTCAGCATCTTTTTATTGACGATTATTTGGGCCTTTTCTTTGTGTTTGGCATTCCTGGTTTGATAAAATAGCTTAGTATTTCAATAACTGAATCAACATGCTGAACACACGGTTATTCTGCTGTCAAGTTTTTATTTTTATTTTGAAATCTTATTTAAAAACAACCTTGTTTACCTCATAGCCTATACATTCTATGGTTCCTTTACATTTGTATAGAGTCTTTACGATATGAACGAATCTACTTTACTATTTTTGTTGGGTTATATTTTTAGTTCTTATGTGAGCGTGTAAAATCTTCCACGGTTTTATATTATTGACGGTCCCATATTGCAAGTAATTTGCCAAAAGAGTTTTTTTTAATTTTTGCAATTTGTCTATAATTGTTTTGCTTAAATCCTTGAAAATTTGGTATCTAATCTTGTTTTAGTTTTGTAAAAGATTATGTAAAAGAACGTGACAATTTAGATGATATTTTTGCATTTACTACGCTTCCCTAAACCTCAGCCAATCATCGAAAAAAATATTTTGGACACTTGATGCACTATATTGGAAAATATTGCCATGTTCACAAGTGATATCGAATTTGGGTAAGTCATAGTTCTTAGAAAGCAGGGTCTTCCCTTTTACCAAATTCCTCCCCACTCCCCATCAATCAATGTTGG